>CM021104.1:677865466-677914794 GCA_007115665.2 Sequoiadendron giganteum | reverse complement strand
CATTCTACTATCAAGTCTATTCCAAAATTCTGGTATGAATTTTTGATCAAAATTCATGAGCAAACATCAACAAACCTCATCTATCATGAGGTTCATCAAAACAGTATCTAATCTCGCCTATCATGAGATTTATCAGATATTGAATCATCTCCTCGCCTATCATGAGGATCATCACAAATAGGATTTTCTTCTCGCCTATCATGAGAAGTTAGTCTTATTTAAAGCATCAATCCTACACATCAAGAATTTGGATTATCAATCATACCACTCCAAAGAATGGACATGATCATAATTGACAAAATCAGGGTTCACTAAGTCAAAATTTTCAATTCTAACATGGAAGCGCTAAAACAGGCTTCCAAAGCGCTAAAATCCAGAAGTGCTACTTTATCAGTTAAAAGTGCTAAATCAGGGACCGAAAGCTTTAAATCTCAAAAGCGCTATTTCAGCACTCCGAAGCGCTAAATCAAGCATCAGAAGCACTATTTTTCCACATCAAAGCGCTACAATAGTCCATCAAAGCGTCACTTTACTAGAAGCGCTAGAACAAACCATGAAAGCGCTAATCCACCAAATTGAAGCGCTAAAATCCGGCATCAAAGCGCTAATTCTTAACTCCTAAGCGCTAAATCACTGAAAGCGCTACATTACCCTATGGAGGTCTTCGATTTTTTAACCTGGCCATTTCAAGAGCTTAAGCTACATGGAAGATATTAAAGCTACAATGGCTTGAGAAATTGCTAAACAAAGTGGCAAAGCTATCAGGCCATGAAAAACAAAGGTTCTAAGCCTTGGATTACGAGGGAGGTCAGAACATCTGGAGGTCCTAGCAAAGCGGTGGAATTGAGTGATGGTGAACCATGAAAATGGTGGAGGTGTGTGTGGTGGGGATAGGCATCTCTTGCTCTGTTGAGAAAAGTCTATCTGGTGCCCAAACTCAAAATGAAAATGGTGGGAAAGTATTGGCTTTTGCAATATATGAATTTTGGAAAGGTGTTGGTTTTATTGTCTTTTGGATTAATTTTGTCCAATGGAATTAATTCGAAGCTCAATGAGCTGTTCTTCATCATTTGTTGGAATTATTTCTTCGTCAAACATCAATGAATCCATAGAAAAATCTGTTTTCAAAATTCTGAAACATCCGACATTTATTTATCTCTATGGGGAATATTATTGATGATGTTGAAAATCAATGTCTTGGGGGCATGTAGGGCTACATGGATTTTTCTTTATCTTCGGCTTTATCATCAGATCTGGTAGTAGCAACTAAAGGAAATTTTTCTTTGGAAACATTGCCAAAACCACATCACTTTGAAGGAAAAATGTATACACCTAAAAATGGATTCTGGAGCATGGAATTAATTAAATGTGAATTATTTGGTGATTTACACTATTCCCTCTCTACTGTTTGAATAAATAGAAATATTTATTTATATAGTTCACATTTAATATTCATCTTAATTAAATAAAAAAAATTAAATACTTTGTTCAAGTTAATTATCAAATCCCTGTTTTATTCCTTCACATCAATCTTAAATTAATTAAATAAAGATCAAAACACTTTATTGATTAATTGTCATTTTTCCTCTATTTAATTTAATAAACAACTATCCTATAGTTCATTTTATTAAATTATTTATCTCCCTTTTGCTAATTTAAATAAATCAAAATATTTGAATTAAAGCACAAAGAATATTCCATCTATATTCTCTCAAAAATGAATTAGATATCCTATGTCTAAACCATGTCTAAAATATGTCAAAATTAATTGATTGAAACTTCACAAGAAGTTTTGGAGACAAATTGGAGACAAATTTGGAATTTGATCTCTCAATCCTCCTCCATCAATCCTTCCTCTTCTCTTGCCTGGTGTTTTCATGGGTGGAGAAAATCTCCAAAATTCTCTCAATCTCCTCCATCTCTCACCATTCAATTCTCCAGATTGAATCCAAGCCTCTCAATGCTTTCCCTGTGCATTTCTACAGCCAAAAATTCTATAAATACAACCTCATTGAACCAAGAAAATGATCCAGATAATCAAGTTTATGCACTCTTACTCTATAGGAATTCAAGCACTCAAGCATCAAGCATTCAAGCATCCAATATCCAGTAATCAAACTTCAATATCATGGCTGCAATTATTTGTTTCATGTCAATCCATGCTTAGTTTAAATTCATTTATCTTCTAGTATTTTCATATTCAATTCCATATCGTTATCTTAGTATCCATCTCATTCTTTCAATTGTCATTTTAACAATCATAGTGCAGTCACGATCTGAGAGCCATTTTGATTTAATAAATCTTGGGAGATAGAGAACAATATGACGCTTTCAATTGATTACTACTTTGAATTGATTCAATTTGATTAATCTTTGATATAATGTCGTATTAAGAAGTTCCTTTTGTGCTTATTCACTTATTCACACTTACAATTTGGTCTAGTAGTAGTAAGATACAATATTCCACCTATCATAGATCTATACATGCTCTGATCAACTTTAGCAGATTCATCATTATTACTTAGCTTGTACATCCAGTTACCATAGGGGTACATACTAGTTTGGAGTCATCCATTCCTTCTTTAAAAATTCCTATACATACTTGGATTGTGAAATGAATATCCCTTTGTCATTTTGATTTACTTGAAGTCTAAGAATGAAATTTAACTCACCAATCATAGACATTTCAAATTCTTTTTGCATCTCTTCAGCAAATTTCTTACACATACCTTCATTTCCACCAAAGATGATGTCATCAATATATACCACAACTATCAATATGTTGTTGTTCTCAAGCTTGAAGTAAAGATTGTTGTCCATAAATCCTTTGTTGAATCCTTGCTTTTTCAAGTATCTATCTAATCTAGCATACCAAGCTCTAAGAGCTTGTTGAAGTCCATATAATTCCTTCTTTAACTTACAAACCATGTTCGGTTTTTCTGGTAGCTAAAAATGTTTTGTTTGCTCCATATATACTTCTTCTTCCAGTTCTCCATTCAGAAATGTAGACTTGACATGATCCATCTGATACACTTTGAAGTCTTTATAAGCTGAAAATGCCAAGAACATATGAATGGCCTCTATTCTTTCTACAGGAGCAAAAGTTTCTTTAAAATCTATTCCTTCAACTTATGAATATCCTTTACATACAAGTCTTTCTTTATTCCTTACCACTTCACCATCTTCATTCAACTTGTTTTTGAATACCCATTTTGAACCAATTACATTCTTGTTTGCAAGTCTAGGGACTAGTTCCCATGTCTCATTCTTCTATATCTGTTGTAGTTCCTCTTTCATTGCTCTAACCTAACTTTCATCATTACATGCTTCACTCACAGTCTTAGGTTCTATCTTAGAAAGTAAACACAATTTTACCTCAACCACTTTGCTTCTTGTCTTCACTCCTTCACTTATGTCTCCAATTATCTGTTCCTTTGGATGATTTCTCTTAACATATTTAGGAGTCTTAGGTGCAGGTTCCAAAATTTATGTTTCATCACTTTGTTCTTTCTCTTCCTTTTCTTCTTCTTGTACTTTCCCACAGATAGGATCATCAGGCTCAAATTCATTTATTTCCACTGGTCTATACATAGCTTCATCAGCCTTTACATTAGCACTTTCAATTATTTTCCTCAATCTCTTATTAAAGCATCTATATACTTTGTTGTTATTTGAATATCCAAGAAAAATTTCTTCATCACATCTAGCATCAAACTTTCCAAGATTTTCATCATCTCTTCTAATGTAACATATACTTCCAAATACGTTAAAGTATTTAACAATAGGAGTCTTATCAATCCATAACTCATAAGGGGTCTTAATGCTATTACCTTTGGTTTGAAATCTATTAAGAATGTAAAAAATAGTGTGGATTGCTTCTCTCCAATACACATAAGGAACATTTTCTTCTTTCATCGTAGTTTTGGTAGCCTCTTGAATATTCTGGTTTTTTCTTTCCACAACTCCATTCTGCTGAGGGGTTCTAGGAGAAAAATAATATCTTTTTATAACATTCTCTTCATCGAATGCATTGAACTCACTAGATGTAAAATTTCCACCTCTATTAGACCTTAAGCATTTGATTTTTACATTTTCCTTAGTTTATACTCTTTCCTTAAACACCTTGAATCTATCAAGAGCCTGAGCCTTTTCTCTAATAAATGTAACCCATGTCATCCTAGATTAATCATCAATCAAGAGCATAAAATACCTATCACCATTTAGGCTTCTTGTTCTTGTAGGACCATAGAGGTCTGTTTGGATTAATTCCAACATTCTGGTAGATGATTGTTCCTTTCATTTAAAACTATTTCTTGTTTGTTTTCCCAATTGGAAACTTCTACAAATTGAATTCGAAGGCTTTATGATTCTAGACATATCTCTAAAAAATTTCCTAGAACTGATCCTGATCATATTATCAAAATTCACATGTCCCATCCTCCAGTGCAAGAGCCAAATCTCATTAATCTAAGAAACAAAACACTGAACATCACCACCCTTAATTTGATAGATGTTTCCATGAGTTTTTCTTCTAGTTGCTACCATAGTTCTGGATCCTTTTTTGATCTCACAAGTGTTATCCTGAAACACAAGCTTAAAACCTTTGTTGCACATTTTCCCAACAATTAAGAGATTATGCCTTAAGCCCTTTACATAATAAACATCGGCAGTATTATGTTTTCCATCAAAAATAATTGTTCCTTTGCCAACAATCTTAGCATCAGAGTCATCTCCAAACATAACTATTCCTCCATCATACTTCTCAAGTTTAGTAAACTTACTCTTATCTCTAGTCATATGATTTGAACATCGGCTATCAATTACCCAAAAGTCTTCATCCTATCTAGCATGAAAAGCAGTTACTAGAGTACCTTTTGTTTCATCCTTCTTGCTCTCCGGACCAGATTCCTTTGCATATTTTCCATGGTTAGTAGGCACAACTTTATTTTCCAAGGCTAGAAACAAAATTTCATCTTTATCTTCCTCAAAGTCAGATTCATCATTAGAAATTCCTACATCTTCTTTGACATAATACAATTTATTGAACCTATTATCCTTTTTATCTTTGTGATTATTGTTATTGTCCTTGTTCTTCTTGTGTGTAGCTTTATTAGGACATCTTGATGCATAATGACCAATATTTCCAAAAATGAAATGTACTTAAAAGGCAAATTACCAGTTGTATTTACCAATACCTTTCTTCAATTTCCTTGTGAAATTTTCTTCCAAATCTTCTGAATCATCATCATTTGAGTCATCTCTTATCTTCATTGCTTTAAAAGTTGTTTCAGTCCTCTCCTTTTCTCTTGTAAATTTTCTCATTTCGAATGCAGTCAAGACAGAATAAATGCTCCTTAGTAAATGTCTTTGGATCATATGATTCTTCAAGATCAGATACTTTATGACTGTAATTTTTTGGTAGGGTCATCAAGATCTTCTCAATTATATCTTCATATGACATGGTACCACCTTGATTCTTGATTTCAGTTGCTATAAGCTCAACCCTCTGATAATAGCTTGCAATGTCTTCTCCATATTCCATTCTCAAGTTCTCAAATTTTTGCTTGCTAGTTAGTCTCCTTGATAGATTTACTCTATCATTCCCTTCCTAAATTTATTTCAATTTTGTCCATACTTCATGAGTAGTAGCTAGAGAAATAACTTTTGTTCTTTTAGTTTTAGATAGAGAATTGAAGATAGCGTACCTTTCCCTTTAGTTCTCCTCATAAGTTGCAATCTCATCAGCATAGGAAGGACTAACTATTAGTATCACATACTTTGTCTCCATAGCTTTCCAGGTATTGAAACTAAGTGAAATTAGATAACTTCTCATTTGTTCTTTCCAGTCACTATAATCAGCTCCATCAAAAATAGGAATATGCAACTTGTGCACCATCTGATCTAACTCAAGCAATTAAGATTTTCACTGACGAACTAGAGCTCTGATACCAATTGTTGAAATGCACAAGACAATTGAGAGGGGGGGTGAATTAGTTGTATCAAATCACTTTACTTCTAAAATTAATATTTTCACTTTAACTTCAATATGTTATTAAGTGTAAACATGAAATGAAAATAACAGAAAGAAAACACCAGAGACACCAGATTTATGTGGAAAACCTAATGATGGAAAAACCACGATGAGGATTAACTCAAAATATAGTAGTAATTCAATACCAGATACAAAGGCTCATTGCCAGAGGGCTCACTAGCCAAATACAAAGGTTCACTGCCAACAAAGGACTCACTGTCCAGAAGGAGGCTCACTACCTATAGAGAAGAAAAGATAAATGAAGATCCACCACTAGGGTTCCACACATTCACAACTTGATCAAAAGATTGTAGACACCATCAACTCACTGCTTTCAAGAATCTAACACCTTAGAGTAATGTTGCCTCAATTCCCTCTTCCACTCTCTGATTTTCACATTTATTCACACACTTCACTTACTTGCTCGATTCATGGATGGCTGGATATAAAATTTGCTACAACTTGATTTTTTTTTATACCATCTTCAACCCTAGAAACATTCTCTAAGGTCGGCTATACAATTTCATTTACAAATTCAAACTAGATCGGCTACTCAACATTCCCACAGTGGATAAGAATGAGAGAGGACCAATTACATATTTAATTTAGGACCCAAATAACATCTTGGATCAATCACACACTTCCTCAAATTGATGCAAAAACTTAATGTAACGTGTAGACACCAGGTTGACCAAACCTAATGAAAACACCAATGTTCTTTGAAGAAAACATATCTCCAACAAGATAATCACACATGGATCACTCAACATGCTTCACCATATATTTTACCATCTCTAAGAATACCTCAGGAACATTCGTAGCAATTACAATAAAATTTATTCACAAAGAACACTTCAACAACCCAATCGGACCAACCAACAAAACACAAGAGCTCTGGAGTAGGTCTTCTAGAGTGCCAAACCATAAGAAAAATTTTCAGAACACAAAAACCATCAGAAAGAGCCATCTCCTAGATTTGCAAGATCTGAAGTCAAAAATCAAAAGATTGTGGAGCCAAAACATTTCTCCTAGTCCACACATAAATAGTTTTGCCAAACCAATTCATACACCGATGAATATATCTTGTATTCTTCATTGAACTAGATGCCAAAACTCAGGATATATTATCTATTTAAACTCATGAAAACACTTATAGATCCACACAGGCATAGGATCAACATAGAAGAAATGTAGAACACAATACTAGAGCACACTCAAAACACACACTTCAACACTGCCTTCATTATTTCTCAATTTTTCTCAAAAGAACTTGGAAAAAACACAACTACAACTTCATAAATATGGCTCCACATGTACTCTAAGAGCTTCTACAATATCTCAACTATACAAGTACCATATGTACTCAACCTGAACTGTATTGACATCAATGAAAACACCATCAAACACATCCATACTTGCAACATTCTAGTAATAGAATCTCTGCTCTTTCTCAAGTAATTTTCATTTAAACATCTCATACAAGTAGTTATATATGATTGTCATGATAGTTATTTTTATATTTGATATCAATAGGTGCATATTTGATATAGGTTGGAAACCTAAATTTCTCTTCAATAGCCTCAAAAGTGATATCAAGGATGAGTTGATTTGGGGGCCCATAAATTCTCCTCTTTTCTACATAATTTTTTTGAACATACACCAATACAAGTTCGAGAGATTGTACTAAAAATGGAAAGTTGTAGCTTGGACAATGCCATCATTTTCTATTTAATGAGTCCAATATGACTAGTCCTACACCTTATTAAATCTTTGAATGAATACATTGATATCTACATGCCCTAAGTATGTACTTCTAATCACTAAAAATGTTGAAGTGGTCTTTGAAGGATGATGATAACCTTTGAAATCATACTTCAAATTCTTAGATTATTTGGTGTCCAAAGTTTTCAAGAATATTGTAAGCTATGAAAAGATGAAGCCTTCTAGGTTATTCAAGCAATGTATATGCCAAGGAAAAATCAAAAGCAAGGAGCTAATTAGGAAATTTGCAATATGTGAGTTCTTAACATGGTAGGGTTTTAGTGCTAGAGAGAAATTTGTAAATTTGTTAGGAAAGTTTCAAAGTCTAATAAGAGGTAATACAAGGCTAGTGGGAACCAAATATTTTAAAGCAATTACAATTTTTTCAATTTACTTTTCAAACTTCTAAATCTTTGAAATTTAACAATGGTTGGGATTTAAAATTTTGAACATAATTTTAGTTATGTTTATTATAGAATAACCTTGAAACTTTGTAGTTATATGTTAGTATGGATCAAAGGCATAGTTGCAATTAGTAAAAACAAAAATTTCCTTAAACTTTGAAATGTTTAAATGGTATTAATTAGGTAGAAACTAAGGCTTGAGTTGTAAAATGCAAAATTTACTTTAATGAAAAATTCTACATCTCTTACCAAAACAAAAGGTGAAGAAAAAATAGTTAACTCCTAGAATTTGACTAAGGAATGGATCAAACACACCAACATAAGGATATACAAGAAAAATCCCTAAGTGGGTTTGAAAAATAAAAAACTAGGGTTTTGCTAAAACATATTTAAGCAATTAATTATAAGCAAATTAATATTTTTTCTTATAAATCCAAATAAATAATTAATTAATCACTATGGTGCTTGAAAATGCCTAGATTGCAATTGGTGACCATGATTTGTAAAGGATCAAATAAAACCTTGTGAAACCCTAGCTTAGATTTAAGAACAAAAACTCCCTTTTCAAGAAGTTTTTATGTTTGATGAAAGCAAGAAATCAATCAATAGAAACAAACCAAATGCATACACAAAGAGTGTTTGTAATTTGTAGGCTACAAAATAGAGGTAAAAGTATTAATCACAAAAATAAATAACTCAAAATGAAAAGGTGACACAACAAAAATGTTTTTCTACATGTGCATGACAATTGAAATAAATGCTTAATGATAGGGTAGAGTGGAAGTCAAATGTACTTTTACAAAAAGCACAAACTTCCTTCAAACTTTTTGAAACTCCACTTTGTTAAATCGTTCTAGATATTGTCAACATTTATAATTTTGCAAACCACCTACAAAGTTCAGAAATTTTAAGTTGGTGGAAACTAGAACTTGAACACAATTTATATTTTTTTCTTATTTGTCAAAAAGGTTTGAACTTAGCTTAGTTATACTTAGCATAGAAGAAATGGAGTTTTTGAGCAAATTTTGATCATTTGTTAAAAATGTATGAAGTTTCACTCCACAAAGATTTATAGAAATTGGAGTTAGTCAAACAATTTGCATAGATTTCAAAGTGCTAGAGAAAGCCTACAATGTACATTTTAATGGGAGATAAAGTATAATATGCAATTTGCAGCAATTGTGTATTTGCTTGAAAACCCCATAACTCTTCTATAATAAAAAACACTCGCTTTTAATCCTTGAGACTCATTTTTACAAAACTTAGACTCAATCCCAAAATGGTAAGGATGACATCATCTTTTTGACCCAAAGTACCAAGAATTCAAACAAGAAATTTTCGTGATGTACATTTAATTGAAAGGGACATAATTTTTTAAGATTCCATGTAAAACAAAAATGAAGATAACATAAACAAAGACTGAACATCAAGATAAATCCCTAACTACCATCTGGGCCCTTTCAAAATCCCTGCTTACCTTGTCAAAAACACTAAATTTAGTTCAAACATAATCCTAAGTTTCGATCACCAATTTCTTGTTAAGCCAATGACAATCATCATGTCATTAAAAAGTTGAAACCGTTACCAGCTTCAGTTTTAATTTGGACGGGGCCTGTATTATTAGCTTTGCTGCAAACAATGGCGCTTTACTTATGCCTAGTGGCGCATTTAAATATCTAGAGGAATCCTTAACCCGGGATTTAAATTACCCAGTGCCAAATGTGTACCAGACATTTTCACTTCAAATCTTATTGTTTTTATACTCCAAACCAGAACTCACAACGCACACATCTAATTAATGAAAAATATACAGCAAGTTCCTTTCGTTACACATAAAATATTCTATAAGTTTAACATGCTCAAGGATTTCCTTTTTGTCTGCGGATCCGTTTTTTATGCGTCTTGTCTGCAAGCGAAGTTCACATGGAGCCCATTTATTTAAAATGCGAGGAAGGAATGGGGCCGGTACCATTCGTATGCGTTTGCATGCGCACCGTCTATCTTTTCATATAATCTATAAATAATCACCATCACAACAGTAATCCACCATTAAATTACGAATAGAGCCTGAGAAATTCAGGAATTTCTCATTTGCATTTCGTATTTGATTTCCAAAGATCATGTAAAGCCACTGGCTGTATCTCTTCCAAAATCCTCCATGACTTTCTTTTTCTTGTCTCTCAAGCGTTAAATGTGCCAATTGAAGTCTGAATCATTTTCCCTTTAAAGAGGCTAGCCCACAAAAGAAAAGAAAAAAATCTTGTTTTCCTGGTTTAGATTCCATAGCTAATTCTGTTTTATGAGTGCCCATGTAGGTCTGAGAAAGCATCTGCCCAGCATGTAACATCAAATTTTATCTTTTTTTGTCTTCAGCTATGGTGTCCAAGTAATTGTTTAACTCCTGGCTGTTCTTCTGATCCAGATCCCATATCCCATTTAATTCTATTAGAGTGGTCCTGTAGGTCTGTGAAAAGCATCTGCCCAGTATGTAACATCAAATTTTATTTTTTTGTCTTCAGCTGTGGAGTCTATAAGGGTGGTCCTGTAGGTCTGTGAAAGCAATTGACCAGCTAGATGTAATATAAGATTTTATCTTGTCTGTTTTCAGCTATCGAGTCCAAGTAGTCTGTCTTCAGCTATGGAGTCCAAGTAGTTGTAACTCTTGGTTGTTCTTCTGATCCAGATTGCATATTCCATTTTATTCTATTAGAGTAACTATGTAGGTCTGTGAAAGCAATTGACCAGTTGGATATACATCAGATTTTTTATATTTTTTTTTTGTCTTCGGCCATGGAGTCCAAGTAATACTTGGACATGGAATTTCTTTCCCGATTGATAGGCCTCTGAATATATATGTTCCCTCCGTTTTTTCCCCTAATTTCACCCAAGAATTTAATTGAGAAGATCATATCTTCTTTTACTAGGATAGGTACTTGATTTTTGAACTTCGATTAGCACAAATACAAAAGATTGTATGATACAAAGCCTTCTTATCCTGTAATCAGAGAGATTTACTCCAACCGTACAACGCGAGTTTCAAATTTTGTCTATAGAGGATCTAAGATAAGTTACGGCAGGATTCTTATTAGTCTTTTTTTGAGTAGGTGTCTATATTATCATTTATAAAATAGTGTTATATATTTTTTCTTCACAATTTAAGTGTCAAACAAAAGAATTTGCAATTCTCTTCTGTTTCTTATTCTACCTTACAATGGAAGAGACGTTTATACCATTTGAAGGGATCAAGAATGATCTTAAAGGAAGATTGTTGTGTTACAAGCAAGATTGGACTAGTGGCTTCACTGCAGGATACAGGTGCTCGACATGCTAATTATATGCATGAATTTTTCACAATCCATATAATAATAATATTAGGATTGTTTCTTGATTCATTTGATGTTTATGATCACACTCAGTGATCCATCATCATAATATTTTCTTTCAAATGATAGATCATTGAGTGATTCGAAACATCAAATGAAAAATATACACTGAAAATCAGAAAACAATTTTAATATTAATATTAGTTAATTCATTTAAATTGTCTGAAATGTTTCAGTTGTATGATTTCATTCGTTCTCATGCTTGTATGCTAGCAAATATTTGTTTTACAAGTGAGCTGAAATTTACAGGAATACATGATTTACCCTGCCTTACAATCTATTCAAAATTTAAATTAACTTACAGGTTCTTGGGTTCACGATGTCAGAAATAGTCAATTAAACCAATTGCTTGGAAGGTTGTTTATTAGAAAATAAAGAGGAGAAATTTCATTTAAATCCTGCAATTGAATATTTTGTACTTGAACATCGATTATTAACCTTTCAGACACTCACCAAGCCTTGAATCCTTGTCATATTCAGGATCCTTGCCCCCACAACTTACATTTTCTTTGCATCAGCAATTCCAGTGATATCGTTCGGGGAACAGCTGGACAGGAACACAAGTAAGAATTGCCACCTCCAGTATCTTAAGAAAGTCCAGTAAAGAAGTCATTTCAAAGGTAATTATACAGGTCAACAGATTGCAATTTCTGATTTTATATTTTTTGCAGATGGTATCTTGACTGCAGTTCAAACATTGGCATCCACTGGACTTTGCGGAATTATACATTCTTTTTTGGGTGGTCATCCATTGCTGATTCTTGGAGTAGCTGAGCCAACAGTGCTTATGTATACGTTTATGTTCAACTTTGCCAAAAGCCAAAAGGATTTGGGCTCGCATTTGTTTTTGGCTTGGGCAGGATGGTATACATCTCCCTGCAGGCTTATGTTATGTTCAAGAACGATCATTCATGTCTATAAACCAGAACCAAAGTTAGATAGTATTGCCTTTGTCAAGATTTTCTGGGATCAAATTACAGAAAGGAAAAAGCTTCAATTGTTTTGTTATCTTCTTAAATAACCAGAGTACTGTTTGATCTTCAGGGTATGTGTCTGGACTTCATTTTTGTTGATCTTGTTGGCAATCCTGGGTGCATGCTCAATTATCAATAGGTTTACCCGCATAGCCGGTGAACTTTTCGGTTTGCTGATCGCAATGTTGTTCTTTGAAGAGGCTATTCGTGTAAGTTCTAAGAATATTGTAATTTATATTCATGATTTATAATTTCTTGAGAAAGGTATTGAACAGGGAAATTTTATGATTGTCATATCTAAGTATGGCATATAGAGAGACTGCCTTTAAAAATGCTCCTAACTGAGATGTTCTCACTTTTTGAACATAAAAGATCTAAAAATAAAGTTTGAAGATACCCAGATAGATTAAAATTAGCCGTCTGTTATAGGGCCTTGTGGATGAATTTCGTATCCCAATGGGGGAAGATACAACACTTGAACAGTTTAAACCCTCATGGCGTTTTGGAAATGGAATTTTTGCGTTGGTTCTCTCATTTGGACTTCTATTGAGTGGACTACGGAGCCGCAAAGCCCGATCTTGGCGTTTTGGAACAGGTATCTATCTATTACCAAGAATTAATCTAGTTTTGTCTCATATGCTCTACTCAATCTTTCCTTCGATTTTCCTCACCTATTCTTCTTGATTTTATTCACCTGCTCTTTATGATATTCCTCACCCGTTCCTTAAATTGTCTTTTGTAGATCTTTGAATTGTCCTTTGTCGGGATTTGTTCTTCTTTTTCATCTCTGTGGTCATATTTTGTTTGATACTTACGTACACAGTTTGCTAGAAATTGAGAAAATACAAAAGTCAAAAATGTGATGGAAGGCTTTGCTTGCTTCTTAACGTGATCTACTATGCTCTGTAATGTGCAATGGACTGCAGCTGTCCTTATGAAAAGACAACTGTAGTTGTTCAACCGATTCACTGTCAGTTGTAGGCGACTTTTCTAACTGCATTATGAAACCTAATTTTGTATTTACAGGAGCACTCCGAGGTCTTATTGCTGATTATGGGGTGCCATTGATGGTCCTTGTGTGGACTGGAGTTTCATATGCTCCAGCCAACAGTGTTCCAAGTGGAATTCCCCGACGACTTTTCAGTCCTAATCCATGGTCACCCAATGCCTATGCCAACTGGACAGTTGTTAAGGTACACAGTCCCAAGATTTGGTTTCAGATTTATTTTTATTTTTCTCACAATTCAGATGAATACAAGACTTAAGTAACTGAATGATTTGGAAGTTTGGGATTTGAATCGTGTAAAACTGCTAGAAATTGTTTGCATAGAATGCTGAGGTTCACTTTGGACTAACCACTGTTCTGAAGAGATATTGTAATCAATGGAGGTTGGGCAGGTGCACCTAATAATGCTATTTACTTGCTGAAACAGGATATGCCTGATGTACCAGTAGTATACATCATCGGAGCATTTATTCCAGCTACAATGATTGCTGTGCTTTATTATTTTGATCACAGTGTGGCATCTCAACTTGCCCAACAAAAAGAGTTCAACTTGAAGAAGCCATCTTCATTTCATTATGACTTGCTTCTCCTGGGATTTTTGGTAGGGAAAAGAATATTTTGCAATTTTTGATTAATCTATTTTTACTATCAATTGGAGATTATTGATTGCTGTGAATGTTTATCATTGTATGAATTAATAAGTGATTGTAAAAGAATACTTAACAAGATTTTGTGATATGACAAATTTTTTTAGATTATGGGAGATATTTAAAAGTTATTAGTACAATTAATTTATGGAGAGATTTTAGAATAAATTAATTGTAGACTGTAAATTAATTATGTATTTTTTCAATAAATATGAATACAAATCTCGCCTACTGATTATCTTATTTTGTGATAGGTTATTTTATGTGGTCTACTTGGTATACCCCCTTCAAATGGTGTTATTCCTCAATCTCCCATGCACACTAAAAGTTTAGCTACTCTCAAACATCAGGTGCCTATAAATTCTAACTAGTATAAACATAACACAATCACACTAGTTTGTTATATATTTTCTAATGCCAAGTGTTTTAATACAGCTGGTGCGAAAAAAGTTAGTAAGAACAGCTCATGAAAGCTTTCGGGCTAATTCAAATTTAGCAGAACTATATGGAAACATGCAAGAAACTTACCAACAAATGCAAACTCCATTGGTGTACCAGCCTCCACCTACCTTTGTAAGATATTCATGTTTTTGGTTCTAGGTACTTTTCTTGGTTTAAAACTTTGACCCATTGATTTATTGGTTTACTGGACACCCTCATTGTAGGCACTTAATCAATTGAAGGATACCACTATTCAATTAGCCACAAGTTCTGGAAGCATGGATGGTCCAGTTGATGGATCAATTTTCAATGTTGAGAAGGACATAGATGACCTCCTACCTATTGAAGTTAAGGAACAACGACTTAGTAACTTGTTGCAAGCTATTTTGGTGGTTTGTTGTCTTGGTGCAATGCCTCTCCTTAAAAAGATCCCAACTTCTGTTCTTTGGGGTTATTTTGCTTTCATGGCCATAGAGAGTTTGCCTGGAAATCAATTTTGGGAAAGGATATTGCTTATGTTCACTGCTCCAAGCCGTAGATTCATGTATGGAAAATTGGTTTCAATTATACTAAAACTGTTTCCTATCTTTCTTCTATTTTTCAATGAAAATCAAATTATTGAAGACAATTTGTTGAGTTCAAGACTAATCAAACTTTGTTGTTAAACTTGTGGTTACAGGGTGCTAGAGAAGCATCATGCTTCATTCATTGAAATAGTACCTTTCAAAACAATTGTTATGTTTACTATATTCCAAACATGCTATTTACTGGCTTGTTTTGGCATAACCTTGATTCCCCTAGCTGGTGTACTATTTCCATTGCTTATAATGTTGTTGGTCCCCATAAGACAGTATGTGCTTCCAAGGTTTTATAAAGGAGCACATCTTCAAGAATTGGATGCAGCTGATTACGAAGAGTCGCCTGCAATACCATTCAACACAATAAACAATGTAAGATGCATTTATCACATTTCTAGTTTAGAAAAATCATGTTTACCTTATAATTTATACCAATAGTTGAACAATATAATTTGTATTGTATCACAGGAATTTGGCGGGCCAAAAGCAGATGAAGGAGAAATTTTAGATGAGATGATTACACGAAGCCGTGGTGAAATTAGACACACACAAAGTCCAAAGATAACTAGTACAAATGAAAGCCCACACCTTGGTGAAGCTAGGAATGTTTTAAGTCCAAGAGTATATAGTCCTCGTATCAATCAACTCAGACATATGCATAGGGGAGAGGGAGAGGGTTCAACAATTGTGAATCCTAATTTCTCACCTTTGAAAATCATACCTGGTAGTTTTGAATAGCTCTTGAATGTAATTTATTTGGTAAGCTAGTTATTTAAATCTAAGGTTATAGGTTCATGTCATCATATATGATGTCACATCAACACGTTTATGTTGAGTGTCATAAAATACCTCCTAAAAGGATAAATCTAGAATTGTGCATTAAGTCATGTTTTGTTAATTTTTTCATGTAACATCATCTGACTTGTTTTTTAGATCTAGTGAACACATTTTATTCAATTATTAATAATGAGGAACTTGAATTTTTTGATATTAATTATATAAATTATTTGATCCTTTATATGTTTCTAACAAATATTTGACAATAAATTTGATATTTTGATATTTGTAATTATTTTTTTAATTCCTTGTAGTTTGATTCTACATGATTGAATTATTCCTTCATCTATGTTTAGGAAGACTTATTACTTAACATTTCATACTTTCTTATTCAATATTATTAAGAAATAAAATTAGAGAGAGAAAGTGTGTGTGTGTGTGTTTTCAATTTGTATGAAACAAGGTCACATTATCGATATTTTAGCTAAGGGATACATAAAAAAATTGTGTGTGGTGAAAATGTATTCTAAATGCTAATAAAACCCAACAAAATACATAAAACAAACAACACTCAAGATTGGGGCCTAAGAACTCACATACTTGAAACTCGATGAAATCCAAGTATGATGACGAGCTTGATGTAGAGGTTGCCCTGATGCGATTGATTTTGGTATGTGCTCAAAAAAAATTAGTAGAATAATGGTATCAATTTTCTCAAAGGATTATAGATTAGAAAAATGGCTTAGTGTTTTTATCTTTGATGAAGGGATGAATTGGATCAAAGGATAGGATTGAAATTTGAAGATCAAAGGTTGAGACGAGTTGAGACATCTCAACTCATAAAGTGATGCCAAGTGGCATAATCGAAGTAAAGGGAGTAGAGTTGACTATCAAAGCCTAAGATGGTGACAAGTGTCACCTTGTGGAGGCTTGAGAGGAAGATGGGTACTTTGCAAGTACCTTGGGCTCAATGGACAAGATCTTCCTCATAAAGGAATTTCTTGTCCAATCCTCCAAAATGATGTGATGAAGGGGAATAAAAGGAATTTTAAATTCCTTTCGTGTACTTTGGAGAGGTAACCCATGTGGGGTTACTTCTCCAAAAAGGGAAAGCCTTTAAGGACATGGTAGAAGACAATAAATGGAAAAGAGGTTATCCATTTCTTAATCAAGGGATTAAGAATGTGCATGTGTTTAATGGAAGGATTAGGTGGAAATTATGCTAATGGAGAAATGATTATGCGAAAAGTGGGAAAATTTGGAAGATGTGACACCTCTTAATCAAGGATTAAGTGTCTACACATCATTAGTGGAGGGATTAGGTTTATGATTAGGGGTTAATGAGAGAATGTGAGATGTGACAAGAAGAGAGTTTGGAAATTGAAGAATTAAATATTTTATTTAATTCTTGAGGGGAGATAAAATGATTAAATACAATAAATAAGGGTATTTATTTAACTTAAGGAGGAAGGGGACAAAAGGTAATGTAATTGATTGATTAATTAATTACCTTAGGAATTTAGAGGACTTGAGGAATTCGATCATATTAATTAAATAAATGTAATATTATTTAATTAATGTGAATAGGAGGAGATTTAGATGAATAACAAGGTTAAATTGATTAAACATAAGTGGTCAATTTTAGGTTTCTATATTTTTTCCCTCGTCAAAATAATGTTAGAATAACAATGTTTCAAAGAAGATTAAAATATAATTGAATTGATAGAAGAAGTGGATGGAAATATGCCCCAACATGGAGGGAAAATATAGTGTTGTAGAAAATTGATATGAGGGGAGTAGAACGTGTGCAGTGAAAAAAAAAAAAATTCTAAATGCCAGGAAATGCTAAGAAAGCCCAACAAGATACATAAAAAAGCAAAACTCAAGATTAGGGCCTAAGAACCCATACCTACTCAAATTCAACGAAATCCAAGTATGATGACAAGCTTGATGTGGAAATTTCCCCAATGTGATGAATTTCAATGTCTTCTCACATAAATTCAACAACATAATAGTATCAATTCGCTCAAAGGATTGTGGATTAGAAAAATGACTGTGTTTTTATCTTTGATCAAAGGATGAATTGGATCAAGATCTAGGATTGAAAGTTGAAGATCAATGGTTGAGATGAGTTGAGACATCTTAACTCATCAAGTGATGCTAAGTGGAATCATGGGAGGAAAGAGAGGAAATTTGACTTCTCAAAGCCTAGGATGGTGACGAGTGTCACCATATGGAGGCTTGAGAGGAAGATAGATACTTTGCAAGTACCTCGAGAGATGGAAAAGATCTTCCTCATAAAGATATTTCTTGTCCAATCCTCCAAAATGGTAAGATGGAGGGGAATAAAAGGAATTTTAAATTCCATTGGTGTAGTTTGGAGAGGTAACCCATGTGGGGTTACTTCTCAAAAAAGGGAAAGCCTTTAAGGTTGATTGGACATGGTAGAAGGCAATAATGGAAAAGAGGTTATCCCTTTCTTAATTAATCAATGGATTATGAATGTGCAAGTGTTTAAGGGAAGGATTAGGTGGAGATTAGTCTAATGGAGAAATGATTATGATGCAAGTGGAAAAAGTTGGAGGATGTGACACCTCTTAATTAGGGATTAAGTGTGTGCACATCATTAGTGGAGGGATTGAGATTAGGATTAGGGGTTAATGAGATATAACATGTGAGATGTGACAAGGAGAGAGGGGAAATTGAAGAAATAAATATTTTATTTAATTTTTGAGGGGGGATAAAATGATTGAATTAAATAAATAAGATTATTTATATAAATTAAAGATGAATGGGGGAAAACGTAATGTAATCAATTGATTAATTAATTACCCTAGGACTTTAGAGGAATTAGGAAAATTGATGATATTTGTTGGGAGCCTTGCAACATGATCATGAAGTATAGATGGTTTGTATTGGTTGTTCCTATGTTGTCATTGATGTTAACATGGTGATAACTATATGGGAAGTATGCTTGGTTTATTGAAATTTGTTCTTTGCTGGTAATACCCTTTTGTGATGGATCAGTGTGTTGGTATTTGAGTTTGAAATTTACTGCAAGATCTGATATGACTCTAATCTCTTAACCATGTTTTATTGACTCATTCAAAAAGCTATATCCTTCATCTTGAGACATCTTTTGTTGTGAGAAAAAAGTTATCTCTGACAGAGTTTAACTCTGTATTCTACTGTTGTTCTACATACTATGTGGGAGACTCCACATTCTACTAAGGTGAACATTCTTATGTTGTGGTTTTTTTAATAGTATCTATGTTGGTAGTATGATGGGAAATTAATGTGTTCTCAAATTTAGGTGTTTTCTTTGAGGATTATTTGTTGGTTTGGAGAGTTGTGTTCTAGTCTTGGATGACTCAGCATATGCAATACATTAATAAAGACTAATTATGTTTTATGGATGATAGTTGACTTGGTATAGTGCATTATGTGTCCATAAAATGTTTAAATAATATATGGTTCCAAAAAGAAAGTTTTGATTATTTTTGTGTTTATCTAATTAGGTCGACCTAATTGATGATCAAGATATACTTGTATATATATAATATTTTTTGAGGAATATGATGAGGATGATGAGAAAGAGTATTGGAAGTGGATATATGGAATGCAGTGTGAGTGGAAAGAGGATTAATGAGTGTGTGAAGATATCATCTTAAATGCTTTATCAATTGTGATCAGTGTAGTTTTGTTGAGTGACTACTGTGTGAGGAAGTACTTCATATTCTGAGCTTCAAGGAAACTGAAACCTACACATTGAAGGTGTATCCTATCAGTTCAATCTTTTGGCAATGAGCCACTAGCATTGTATCTTGGTGGTTAGCCATCTTTTGTACTCAAGTAGTGAACCTTATAATATTTTGTATCCAAATATAATATATTGTGAGTTAACTCTCACCGTGGTTTTTCCCTTTTTGGGGTTTCAACATAAAAATCCTAGTGTTCATGTGTATGGTTGCATTGACTTGTTCCTATGTTCTCTCTTGTTGAATCAATCATAAATGTGATAATGTTTCGATGGATTTTATTATGGCTTTATGGAATACTGATTCACCCCCCCTTAGTATTTTGGATGTTCAACAATTGGTATCAGAGCTTGGTTCCTCGGAAGAAGCCTAATAGCTTGAGGAAGGTCTTATAATTTGTGTATAAGATATTTTTTCCTTCAGAAGTAGTCTCTACTAAATATTCAAAAGAAATGGAAGATCTGAAGGATAGGTTGATGAAAGCGAATGGGTACATTGAAAAGCTACAAAGTTAAAGTGTTGAAGCATGTGATCTATTGGTTGAGGGAGAAGTTATCTCTTTCTTGCTACGAAAATTGGATGAGAAGAAAAGAACTAAAGGATGTCAGGAAATCAAAATTCAAAGGAAGATGGATGAATGCATAAAGCTACAAGAAAAAAGGAGAAATTTTGAGATCTGATCTGGAAAAGGAAAGAAATTTTGAGGACAAATTTATGATAAGCTTGGTGATGCTTGATGAATTGATTACCTCTCAAAGACTAAAAATGGATAAGAGTGGTTTAGGATTTGAGGAAGGTTAGAGTTATAAAGGGAAGAAATCCACTGGTAAGAAGACTCGATACAAAAATAGGAAAATCAAGGAGCTAAAAAGCAGTTCCAGAAAAACTCCTATGAAACAAAATGATGCTAAAAGGTATTTATCTTTCAATGGTGTTTATTATTCTTGCAAGAAATTTGGTCATAAGGCAAAGGACTTCAAAAGTTAAATGAACGAGTCTTTATCATTCTCTGACAAGTGTTCTAAGAGCAAGAAGAATGGATATAAAGTTAGTCTATTGAATAAAAGGGAAAATGGAAAGAGGAATTCTATTTGCTATAAGTGTAGCAATCAGGGGCACCCTAGTAGTAACAACAAAATAAAGAAAAATATATATCTTGTGAAGAACAATGATCAAACCATTAATCCAAAAGAAGCAAGAGAGGAAATAAAAAAGATTTAGAGAAAGGAATCATCAACCTTATCTATGCCGACCTCTGGTGCAGATACTCTCATCAATTTCTAAGTAAAAGTAGTGGCTAAGGGGGAGTGATCATCATAAAATATAATAAACCACCTCATCAATACTTGTGTCATATCATGAAAAAAGTATATTTAATGTCGTAACAATATTAAGGTGTTTTCTTAGTCACATGTGCGAAGGATGAAGTTTGCAAAATTTTATACAATGGAGGCGTTCACAGTTTTTGAGGCAATCTACCTACAAGTTGAAGAATTTATTGCAAAATCATTCGGAATGGAATGAATAAATTCAGATAACTTTAAAGGCTTATGTATTTTTAGAGAAGTGTGCAAAGGAAGTTTAGAAGGAAATTCAAAGTTTTAGGGTTTGAATAAGAAATCAAGCGGATTCGAAGTGAGCTCTGAGAATAGGATATCTATACATTTCTTGTTGGCATTTTTAGAGGTATTCCTATTTGCACAATCTTTCATTTTTATTGCTATGGATAATTCAAGGGTTGTGAACTATGTGGATAAAGTGAAAGTTAGGTTGAAGATATATTTGAGGAATGTGTCAGAAGAGTCTATTGGTGCATTTTCTTGCATCCCTATGAAAGTGTTTCCCACATAATATATCTATGCATTTGTTTATAGTAAGATAGAAGAGATGTCATCAGTTTAGTTGAGCATGCTTTGGGAAAGTGAATTGAAAGAGAGCCATGATGCCTACAAAGTATTAGTTGAGAAAAATTTGGATGTTTGGAGGAAAGTTCCCTTTTTTGGATTTGAGAAGAAGTACATTCGAATAGTGTTGAGCATAATTCATGATGAATCTTTATGGATTGATGAGCACATTTGATTACTAGAGAAGCTATTAGAGATGTAACTAGCTTGTGTTCATCTGAACCAGTTCCAAAACTAAAGGCCATAGATGAGAAAGAGATAATTGAGGTTATCGATGCAAATTTTGAAGGGAAAGAGAATGATTTAAGATTGATTGTTGATCTGATAATAAGACCCTATATGTTGTTATGGTCATCAGTCACAAAATTTTTATCCCTAACAATGACCTTACAGTTTCTACTGCTGTTGTACATACTGTTGTTGATATGGTTAAAAGAGGGATGGATTATGACTTGTGTGAATTACTTTGTATACATCTTTTGAAGAATTTAAAGGAGATCAAAAAGAGAAAGAAGAACACATTCTGGTATGGAAAATTGGTTGTCCTTTTGTTCTTTTTCATTTTGAGAGAGTTACTAGTTATAGGAAGGATAGAATGGTCAAATTCAAAGCCTATTTCCTATCAAATCAGGAACTTCATGATAATTTTTTGTAGTTCCGATGCACAAGAGACTGCCCTTGTTGCATTCTTTGGAATATTTCAGATGAATATGAGTAAAAGGTTTAAGATTCTAGTAAGTGTTGTTGAAAGGTACTCTAGAAGCATAAATTTTCTTGTGTCTACAAATTTTTGTCACATGGAAGTAGTTGAATCAAGGTTAGTTTGGACATCTAAATTGGATTATGAAGTTTCAGAGGCTAAATTTGATAATTATGCTAAATTATTTTGGAAATTATTGGAATCAAGGAACACTGAGAGGGGGGGCTGAATTAGTGTTCTACACTTTCTAACTTTATTAATCTGATCCTTAAAGCACTTATAACATTCAACCAAAATAAATATGCATGAGAATAAGACAAAAAACTACAACACCATAACACAGGAATTTTTACGTGGAAACCCTATTAGGGGAAAAACCATGGTGGAGGCCAATCTGTAATGTTATATGAGTATACTCAAAAAGATGTTTTACAAAATGAGAATGCACTTGCATTCAAGTACATTTCCTAGAGCTCACTGCTCAAAAATAGAAAGGTTCACTACCTTACAAAAGTATTTGGATAACATCCAAAAGATTTGAACTAAGAAAGTAGCATCTAATAATGCTTGATTGTAGTTCTAGTTAAGCTCATCAATTGAATTCTTGACCTTCCATCTGATTCTTCTCTTTTGCTCTGGCTACTTTGACTCACCTCATAAATCTTGTTATGCACAAGTGAAACTATTCTTAATCACTCTAAAATCCTTCTGATATTCACAACACACATCAAAACTCTTTGTATCTATATGAAAAGTATATAATCGATTACTTATATATATCCTCAACTAAAGATTTAATCGCTACATGTCGGCTCCAACAAAAATATGAAAATATTTACAAACTGTCGGCTCAATCCATAAGTAACTCTCAATGTGCACCAGCCAAAGTCAGCCACAACATAGTGATGACCCAAATCAACATGTTCAAACACAAAAAACACTTAAACAATTACTCCTCAAATATCCACAATGGCTACATCCACCAAGTCGGCCTTCATGCACTGTTAAACAAAAAATTATTCAATAGGATCTTCTAACTTGCACACGGATCGGTACAAGGCTCTAAGATTCCATAATAACATAGATCATATACCAAACAACCTTCCATGAGATCCACAACTAAAAAGGATAACAAAAAATTGCATGTGAATCGATGAACACAATTTTGTTAGATGTTATGTGTAGGACCTAGATTTTCTGGAAATTAATGCTAATAATTGCATAGATTACAATGATCAATTCTAAACTAACAAATAATCTAAATCAAAACAACAAAGAACAAAGAAAGTAAACCTAATTAAAATAAAAAAAATCAATTGGAAAGCTCTCATCGAATATGCATCCACTCCTTTGAATTATCTCGATTGTCCTTCTCCATTTTTCCTTTTCAGTATTCTTGCCCTCAGATTTTCAGTATTGATGCAAGCATAACCTGGTTGAATGTCTAAGAAAAATATCAAAAATAATTTTCTTATCAAAAGTGTATGATTTCAGGAGGAGGCATAATGATAATGATAGGCCATTTTATAGATTTTGTGTTTTCGAACAATTGACTCAGATTGAAAAGAGAGATCGACGGATGAGATTGATGAATGTCATGCGATGTGAGTTTTGTGTTAGATAGAACATGAGTTAGAACATGAGTCAAGAAAGACTATATGATAAAGACTAAATTAGAACGACAACTTAATCTTGTGTCAAGACTTCTTGAAAATAGGAAGAACAAGAGTTCAAGATCTTAATCTTCAGTTAAGAGTCTTTGAAAATAGAATAAATAGACTTTGAATGTCAAAGAGAATGTTAGAAATCGAAGAACAATGCATTCGAATGAAAACATGAGTTAATTAATTAAATAAAGATATTTAATTAATAAACACATCATGCATATGAGTTAGAACTAGTTAACTGACTAGTTGTGACAGAAAGTCTTCTCACAAAGATGATCAACTGTTGAATTCAGAGATAACTGGAGAACTAAAAATAGATCTCGACTCAGAAGGTGAGTGAATGATTAGATAACTGATTGACAGAATAATGTGACATAAATAATTTAAATAATGAATTAAATGTTAATTTAATTCAACATTCGAAATATGAGAGATTATTAATTAAATAAATAAAGATAATTTATTTAATTTGACTATTAAAAAGGTGGAATTGAATAATTAAACAATAAATATTTAATTATAGTTGAAAAGGTTAAATTAGGTAATTAAATAATAAATATTTAATTATGGATAAAGGGGGTTTAGTTAAATAATAAATATTTAACTGTGAAGGAGGAATTTAATTAGTTAGCAACATAATTAAATAAATATGATTTATTTAATTAATCAAGTTGAATAAAGGTCATAATGAATTAATTAAAAGGGATATTTAATTAATAGAGGAAATATGTATTTAGAAAGGGTAATTATATAATTAGCATTATTTAATCATGACCATGAAAAATAGAAAAGTATGTCAAATGTGTACTCGTAGGCCTAGACTAATTTTCGGTGTCTACAGTTTGCCCCTCTTGGATACAATGTTGTTTAGGCATTGTGTCAAAGAATTTGAAAAAAAAGATATGCCCCAATGAAAGGGAGAATGACAAGGAGGTAGTGGTATGCCACCTCGAGAGGATAGACGGGTTTGAAGAACATGAGTGTGCTCTCAAAATGGATAGATAATGGTGGTGAAGATGCAGAAAAGAAGAAATGTTACATGGATAATTCAAAATTTTAGTAAGAAACAATTAAGGTGGTTGATTGAGAATACATATGTGATTTTCAATATTTTCCATACATGTAAGCTTTCTTTTTTTTATCATCATTGGGTGGGACATGACACAAATGGATAATACACACTATGATATGAGATAGACCATAGTGTACAAAGTCATCCACCTACAAAAAATAGACAATCGTAGACAAGGAGTGTCTTAACTCATACTAAGGACAATATTGCCCCAGTCTTTTTGTCTTGACAAACCATAGACAACAAACAAATAAAAGATAGGTCATGAGATGTCATTTCTCCTCTAAATCCTTGATAGGACCTCCTTGAGGAAACTAGTAACATGACTCAAAAACCAAAGTTAAAAAGACAATTGATAGACAATAGCCAAAGAAAAAGAGTCTTGAGACATCCTTGCTTCCTTAAATCCTTCAAAGGACATCCTTGAGAAAGCTAGTAACCGGACTTATTCACAAATCGATAGAAAGATAAGACAAAATAAGATTTAAAGTCATAAAGCCAAATAAAAGTATTCGCCAAAACTTGATCTTGTAGGATTGTTTGATTGTTTGATGTTTGACATAGCGTAATGTGAGAGATGATATATACCGCATAAGACGTTGAGTCTGGTTTCGACTTGATGACTATCTATATAAGGCATGACAAAGCTTGGTTTTAGAAAAGAGACATTCCATATAAGATGTTGGAGCCTGATGATGTTGATTTGACAAGCAACATGAGGCTATGACAATGTGACAGCGTCTGTTGAAAATAAAGACACATCTTGCTGAAGACATAAGTTGATCATTCTGACAATGTGTTGGATATTGACTTGACAACTTTGAGATGTTATTTTTCCTAGTTGATGCATGACTTGTTTTGATTCCTTGACTGATAACAAGTGTGTGTGTGTAGACAGTGTATGACTTGAGGTGATATACCCTAAAGTAATGACCTAGTGCAGTCTCGGGGGCTCATCGATTGATTAGCCTTGCCTACGTTGTACACGCAGAGACCTCGTAGTTTGACATGACCAATGACTTTGAATGTACAAAGATTCATGATTTTAAACGTGTGTGATACATGACAAACCTAGACAGACAAACCTAATACCTCGGGGCCACATCGATTGATGGCCTTGCCTACGTCCCAGTCACAGAGGCAACATAGTTCGACTATGTCTATGACTGAATTAACATGATTGACTTGACTCTGTTTTTGGTATTTTCTGATATGTTTTGATTTTTTATTTTTTTTTAAGTTTTCCAATGTTTTTGGGATTTTTTTTAGGACATTTTATGTTGGTGGTGACAAATGCATGTAAATGATTCCTGCACACAAGAATCCAAGGACAACCATGATCTTGCTCATAGTCAAGCTGAAAACCAAGTACCAGGTGATGATAATGACAACGTTGTTTGACATGGGAAGGACACATCTTGAAACAACATGAGGATGAAAATGATATGACAAGAGGATAAAAGTCTACAGCAAGGCCTGGGACAAAGCCTAGGAATGTTTTGGATGATGGGCTAGGTTTTCCATATTGTTGCATTTGGAATGACTTCATGAGGATTAGATGGGATGACGAGGGATCTTTAGACCATTGACAAGGGAAACCAAGATAGGTGATAGGTATAAAAAGACAATGGATGGCTTCTGTAAAAGATAGGAGACATGGATGGCTTGGACTAAGAGAATTATGATTTGGTTTCCAAGGATGATGTCGCATAGTGAAAAGGAGGCTATGAAGGTAATGGCATGATATTCAATGAATAAGGTATGACTAAAAGATAGACATGTCAAAATTTTTCCAAAGAATGAGTTGTGTTTGTGCCTTAGTCTTTGTCAAGATCAAAATAGGTGGGAAAATGGATGGACATGATAGGGCTCAGATGGACGGATGGAAATGTCATGACAAATGTGTCATGCAGAGGGTAAAGGAGATGAGACATCTTGCCCCCAAGTTTAATGGTCCACATAGATAATTTATTTTATGCATGACGCCTGTTTTCCAAGTTTTCATCATGGTACTTATCCAAAGTGCCATAAAAATGGTTTTCATTATTAGACAAAAAAATTCTCTTTACTATTTTTCCTTTTTTTTTCATTTTTTTTTTGGTGTCACCAAGACGCTTATTTGCTAGGTTTTCATCAAGGTAACAATTTTTTTGTTATTTAATTTTTATTTTTTTGTATTTTTTGGATGGCCTCGATACTTTAGATGATCATTGATTGTGTTGAATCCATTGATGGTTTTGATATAAAGACTGGTGCCATGATATGGCAATAATGACCTTTCTGAAGTAGTTACCTTGTTAGGATGATAGCACTTGCATACAACTGATTGATGTCATTGTGATCCTTGTTGATACTAGAGTTGGCCTTACCAGAATACGTACATCGTGATAGAGTGCCATTAGAGTCCTTGCAATAAAGAGTTTTTTCCAAGATGTGATGGATTTGTGACATGTGATTTTTGGACTTTAGACGAGATGATGGATTATGATGGATGATGGTAGATGTGGAGGGATTGTTCACAAGTTTAGATGAATCATGTTTTATTTTCCAAACTTGGGATGTTGGATGGTGGAGTTTGGAATTTTGATTGGGATAGCATTTGGAACCAACACTTTTATAAGTCTTGTTTGATGACCATTTTAAAGGAGTTGGACATACATTATATGTGGGAGACCTCTTTTCTTGTGGCTCCACATTTGATTGACTTTTAGATTTGAAATATTTTATTTGCTTGACCCATTTTTCTTTGGGATCAATTTTAACTTCATTTGTCCACTAAGATTTTTGAATGATTTGATGGTCTTTGACATTTGATTTTGAACTTTGGATTTGTAATAAATTTATTTTTGTTGGTTCCAAATAGAAGGTTTATTCATGTTGGAATGACGGTTTATGGTGTGGATGGAAGGAGTTTTGGCAGCAATCTTATGGTAAGAACCACTCATGGCCCCTATTTTGATGTTTATATCAGATAAAGTTGCCCCCAATATCAAGGAGGTACCACAAACATCATTAGATTTTATGACTGATGAATAACCAAGACCCTGATGTCTAGGATTTTCTTGAAGTTGTACTGGTTCTCAAATTCCTTTCTCGTGTAGGCCTAGTCCTTTTCCTTGATACTACATGTTCTGAAAAATTATGTTTGCAATGGGGTATTTTTTGTTTTGAAAACAAGATGCAAGCCCATCATTATGCATGTGGGCACTATTACTTGGAATCTTCTCTTCTGCAAGAAATCCTACTCTGACAAAGATAAATGATCCTAGTTGATAAGATTTCGTAGCTTTATTGACATGTTGGATACATTTCTAATTAACATCTTTGGTTTGATTTTGTGAAACATTAGATTCTAACGACTCTTTAAAAGATATAGGTGCCTCCAAGTCAATGTAGCAATTGTCCTTATGGTCATTATCATGGAGTCTAGTGAATTTAGCTATACCTTGATCATTTGAAAATATGTCTAGTGTAGAAGAATCTCATTCTAGAGGAAGATCATCTATGTTTCCAAAGGAGGCAAGTGTCTCATTTTGGGAAATGGTGGTGTTCAAATTCTGGGTAGGATCAATCTCAAATGTTTGATTATGAATGGCATAAAGTTCAATGAGAAGATCATTTTGGATTTCTTGATCAATGGTAGTGTCTTGGTCAAAGATAGGTTTGTCTTGGATGACTTGATTAGGAATGAAATGTCGATCAAGGATAAATGTATTTTGGCTACCATAATTATCTAGAAGGACTTCTTGGATAGACCTAAAGATAGGGTCGTGGGATGGACTACTTTGATCTTGACATGAAGGTGAAGCCATGATGTCATGCTTTGGACTTTCTTTTTGACATGTATCCTCATGTGTAGGCAATGGGATGTTATTTTGGAGACCATGAATAAATGTATTTTCATGAATAAATGTAGGTTGGGATGGAGTGAGTACGAATGGATTAGTAGATGATGGACTAGGATGGGATGTGGAGGCTTGGAATGGGTTGAGGGATAATGTACTAATATAGGATGTGGAGGCTTGGAATAGACTAGTGGGAGGTTGGCTTTCCTTGTCAAGGTAAAGGTAAGGGTGATTAATGGATGTTTTTTGTGGATTAATAGAATGGATTGTGCTAAGAGACTCTTGATAATGAGGGTAGATGGATAGAAGACTAGAGTTTATGGGTTGTTGATAAGAGGGATATGTGGGTAGTTGACCATGGGTTGAAGTTGATTGGGATTTGGATTGGATAAATTTTCTTTTGAAGTCTATGGCTTGTTGGTACTGACCCATGCAAAGTAATTGGTATTCAACTTGACTAGCAAGCACATCAAGGTGAATGAAAGACATAGTGGTGGATGGTAATGCAAATGATATGATTTCTAATCTATGTTTTTGGGATTTTTTGAATATAAAGGATGTTGCTAAAGATTTATAAAATGACATATACTAAGATGATGTATGGTAGGATGAACAATGTGCAAAATCTCGAGTAGACTATGATGGTAAATAATTCTAAGATGGGTATAACCTACCACTTATGGAATAAATCTAAGCAATGATTTGATTTTGACCAAGGAACCTGATTGTAGGACAAGGACAGTTGACAAAGTCAATCTCCCAAACTAGACTATTGAGCTGAAAAGATTCACTAATAGGACTAATGTGACTAGGTTCAATGATGAGGACAAATCAGGACATGAACGTATCTAATGATGCGAAAAGTTTGTTCTATTCTGCTATATGTAATTTCCTAGGATGGTTCTAAATGTATGCAACTTAGGATGATGATGACTAGGATGTATATGACACCTAATAATGCAAGGTTTTGAGCAATTTTTTTAGTTTTTGTCCAAGGTTGATCTTTAGAAACATAAGCAAAAATGACAGTAATGTTTCAAACTCGGTTTTGCAATTTTTGAGGTTTTATGTTGACAGTCAAATGCGGTTCACCTATCAAATGCAGCTCTAATTTTGATAGATTCGGTTTATGAACATGCATACGATGATTTGACTAAAACCTAGTTTTGAATGTGGACAAGCAGTTGCAGCTTTTCTTGACAGATGCGTTTTATGTTATGATAGATGCAACTTACAATACGCATGCGATGATTTGACTAAAATCTTGGTTTCGAATTTTGACAAGCTGTTGTAGTTTTTCTTGATAGATGTGGCTTACTTGTTGACAGATGCGATTCACTGACTCATATGCGGCTCGAAAGATGGACTCTGTAAACCTAAATCTTCTAAGAGACACTTGCAGCTCAAAAATTGACAGATGCGGCTTGCATATACACATGCGACTCTGAACGTGACAGTTGTAGCTCGTAATAATCCAAACTATAAAATGGAATTTTTCTGATAGACACATGCGATGTTTATCCTAACAATTGTGACTCACTAGCACAAATGTGGTGTTAAGATTGACAATTGCGACTCACTTTTTGACAGTTTGAAGTTTTTCCGAAAGTTGTTTTGACTAAATCCGTTTGTTTGATCAAGTTTTTGATGAATATAGCAAAACAAAAACACAACATTCAATGTATTTTCAGTTTTGAAGTGATAGATCTGTTTAAGACACCATAAAACATTTACAACCTAGGCTTTTTGGACAATATTTGCTAAGTCCTTACTTGGATAAATCCAGCTATGCATATTTATGGTAGATGACTAGTAACTTGACCCCACTAGCTCCCCTCCATGACACTCACTTATACAGGAAGCCAAGCTCCTATACCCATGAAACTCCCATGGAATACATCTCATCTCCACACATAAACTGTAAGAATGTAAGATGGCTTCACAGGGCGGCCCACCCTGCTCCACCAATAAATAGGTAGGATTTTGGCAAACTACAACATGGTATTTAGTAAAGGCATTTCGTTTGTGGGGCACTATTCAACTTCGGCGAGAGACCATTTTTTCCCTTCTTGTCGGAATAGTGAGCATGATTTCTGGGGTTTCCTTGAGAAATCCGTTTTTATATACCGGGTCGAAGTCGCTAGCTAAAGTGTGTTACTAGTCTAAGTCATCTTGGGGTGAGTAATTTTTCCCACTAAGACAAGCTCAAGTTCTAGAGTCAGTAACCATTTCTCTTACACCCAAGATCACATGACTGCGCAAGGGGAGAGGATACTTCGATATACTAGATTGTAAAGGGTGACATAAATGTGCTTTCACACAAAACAAAGAAAACACTGATTCTTTTTATTTTGAATGACAATTATCTATCTAGCAAACAAAAATCTTGCTAAATAAATAAAAACAAAGGCATTAGGTCTTGCATGCAAATGTATTAGTAGTTCATTGTTCTTGTCTCCGGCTTTCGTCCTACATAAAATATTGTCTTCTATGCTTCATCTTGCAAAAAACTAGTTATTCCCACTAAACACAGCTACAAGCAAACATTAGTGAAAAACAAAAATCACACAAAAATGAAAAACAAAAAACGTGGATGTACTAAAATTAATAAAAAAGTGAAAAATCTTTACCAAAGAGATGTGGCGTTTCAATCCATAGATGCGGCACAAGTTTGAAAAACAGATGTGGTTCGTGTTGATAGTCGGTTGTGGGTTGAAATATTGACAGTCAGATGCAGTTCAGGGATTCGCGGATGCGGTGCGTAATGACAGATGCATTGCAGATTAAAGCAGATGCGATTTACAAACTCAAATGCATCACAAAAAACCACAAATGTGGCTCACAAAGACTGATGCGTCATAGGAAGTCAGATGCATAAAATAAGAATTTCAAAAATAAAAATAAAAAAATTTACTAGTCAAATGTGGTGTAGAAAGCCGCAAATGCGTTACACAAAGTCACATGCGTCACAAAATGCCACAAATGCGTCACTTCAGCTCGCGACCGCAAAACAAATCATGTTTTTCTTGAAACAAATGCTACCCTTAACGAAAATATACAGTATAATATATGAAAATTCGTCTCTCGACCGTTCTAGATGCAACCATGCTATCTATTTGAGCTCAAAATTCTCCCAGAAGTGTGATTTTCAAGATTCTTCAAAAGTGTGATTGTTGATAGGTGGATGTGTTGCAAGGTACCACAGATGCGGTGCAGAATAACAGATGCAAGATTTTCAGTAATGATGCAAGCATAACTTGGTTGAATTTCTAAGAAAAATATCAAAGATAAGTTTCTTCTCAAAAGTGTATGATTTTGGGAGGAGGAATAATGATAATGATAGGCCATTTTATAGATTTTGGGTTTTCGAATGATCGACTCAGATTGAAAAGAGAGATCTATGGATGAGATTGATGAATGTCATGCAAAGTGATTTCTATGTCAGATAGAGCGTGAGTTAGAACATGAGTTAGTAAACACTGCAGGACAAGACTAAATTAGAATGACAACTTAATCTTGTGTCAAGACTATTCAAAAATAGGAAGAACAAGAGTTCAAGATCTTAATCTTCAGTTAAGAGTCTTCGAAAATAGAAGAAATAGAATTTTAATGTCAAAGACAAAGTTAGAACTCGAAGAATAATGCATTCGAATGCAAACATCAGTTAATTAATTAAATAAAGATATTTAATTAATAAACACATCATGCATATGAGTTAGAACTACTTAACTAAATAGTTGTGACAAAGAGTCTTCTCGTAGAGATGATTAGTTGTTGAATTTGAAGATAACTGGAGAACTAAAAATAGATCTCAAGTCAGAAGGTGAGTGAATGATTAGATAACTGATTGGCAAAACAATGTGACATAAATAATTTAAATAATGAATTAAATGTTAATTTAATTCAACATTCAAAATATGAGAGATTATTAATTAAATAAATAAAGATAATTTATTTAATTTGACTGTTGAAAAGGTGGAATTGAATAATTAAATAATAAATATTTAATTATAGTTGAAAAGGTTAAATTGGGTAATTAAATAATAAATATTTAATTGTGAAGGAGGAATTTAATTAGTTAGCGACATAATTAAATAAATATGATTTATTTAATTAATCAAGTTGAATAAAGGTCATAACAAATTAATTAAAAGGGGTATTTCATTAATAGAGGAAATATGTATTTAGAAAGGGTAATTAAATAATTAACATTATTTAATCATGACCATGGATGAATAGAAAAGTATGTCAAATTTGTACTCGTAGGCCTAGACCAATTTTCGGTGTCTACACTATGTTCTTGCTTGACAGTTAATCACAGAACTTTGATCTGACTTCCGGTATGATCAAATGATGGTGTGTGGATCAAATCACTTACTAGGGTTTCCATCAATGAAAACACCAAATGAAATTTGTAGTGTCTCTTGCTAACTGAAATCCCTAAGAATCTCAATGTAGAAGGTAGCTTCGGTAGCATGACTAGAACATGGAACAAAAGGAGGAGTGTTGTTAAGAAAGAAGTTGTAGAAGGAAGTAAGCTTGAACATGAGCATGAAATAATAAATATTCAGAGAGATTTGGAAGAATTGTAGAAGGTTATTTCCAGTGCTAATTTTGATTCATCTATTTCTATTGTGGATGATCTTCGTGGCATGATTGATTCTTTGAAGGTCTACATCTCTAGACTTGAAGTGTCTGCTAGAATCAAGTTTGATGAAGGAAATTTGGAAGATATCAAGGAAAAATGTCTGAATGCACATAGTTGAGTGATGAAGAAATTGGAGAGTGTACAATGTTGTAAAGAAGAAGCACAAGATCTAATTTCCTTTTTCCTAGATTGGTCTAGCAGTACAATGGATATAAGAAATGAGATAAGAATGAGTGAGTCTTGGATGAGTACCCAGGAAAATACATACAGGTTAGTAGAAGATAAAGATAGTAAGAGGTGGTCCTACATTGTGCAACTTCAGGATAAATTATTTTCTCTACAGGATCAAAGGACAGATGCTATTAATAAGTTTGTGGCACTCAAAGATGATCAAACTCATACATACTTCGATTTCTAGTGCTCTTGGTTGTATTGGTGAATTATCGGAGATTAATCTTAGTCCCAATACTTTACTAGATGATGTAGAGTCCTTAACTAAGCATGAGCTATTTGACAAGACTCTTGTAAGTGAAAAATTTTCATGAGAAGAAGGTACAACATCATGGAAGGCTATCCTAAAGAGTCTCAAAGGTTCTTCTTCAGGTTAATTCAATTTTGTGTTCATATATTTTTGGTTACACTTTGATGCATATATACATATATACCAGGTCCCTTCCTTTGTCGTTGATTTTAAAGGGGAAGAGATAGAGAGAGATAAAGAGATGAAGAGATAGAGAGATAGATGAAAAACATTCTTGTAAAGAGAAGTTTTGATAGGGGGATTATTCAAAGTATTTAGTCATGATATACTGGAAGTATGTTTTGTCATGCATGTTGCCATCAATGTCAAAGGGGGAGATTTTTGGGAGCCTTGCAACATGAACATGAAGTATGGATGGTTTGTGTTGGTTGTTCCTATGTTTTCATTGATGTCAAAATGGTGATAACTATATGGGAAATATTATTGGTTTATTGGAAGTTGTTCTCTACCGATAATTCCCTTTTGTGATGGATCAGTGTGTTGGTATTTGAGTTTGAATTCACCACAAGATCTGATATGACTCTAATCTCTTAACTATGTTTAATTTACTCATTCAGACAACTATATCCTGGATCTTGAGACATCTTTTGTTGTGAGCATAAATTTATCTCTAATAGAGTTTAACTCTATATTCTACTGTTGTTTTGTGTGTGGCTTACTGTGTGGGAGACTTTGCATTCTACTAAGGTGGATAATCTTATGTTGCAATTTTGTTGATAGTCTCTATGTTGGTAGTATGATGGGAAATTAATGTGCTCTCAAATTTGAAAGGTGTTTTCTTTGAGGATTATTTGTTGGTTTGGAGAATTTTGTTCTAGTCTTGGCTTACTCAACATATGCAATACATTATGAAGACTAATTATGTTTTATGGATGATAGCTGACTTGGTATAATGCACTACATGGATAAAATGTTTTAATCATATATGGTGTTGGAAAATAAAGGTTTTTTAATTTTTGTGTTCATCTAATTAGGTTGACCTAATCGATGATCAAGATATACTTGTATATATATAAGATGTTTTGAGGAATATGATGAGGATGATGAGCATGAGTAGTGGAAGTGGATATATGGAATGAAGTTTGAGTATGAAGATAATTAGGGAGTGTGTGAAGATCTGAGTTTAAATGCTTTATCAATTGTGATTTGTGCAGTTTTGTTGAGAGACTACTATGTGAGGTAGTACTTCATATTCTGAGCTTTAGTGGAACTGAACCCTACACATTGAAGGTGTATCCTATTAGTTCAATATTTTTGCAGTGAGCCACTATCATTGTATCTTGGCAGTTAGCCATATTTGTACTCAAGTAGTGAGCCTTTTCAAGGATATTGAGTCCTAGTAGTGAGCCCTGTAATATTTTGGATCTGAGTATAATATATTGTGAGTTAACCCTCAGCGTGTTTTTTCCCCTTTTTTTTTTGACGTAAAAATCTTGGTGTTCATGTGTATGGTTGTATTGACTTGTTCTTATGTTCTCTCTTTCTGAATTAGTCATAATTTTGATAATATTTAGATGGATTTTATCATGGTTTTATTGAATATTGATTCGCCCCCCCTCTTAGTATTCTAGATGTTCAACAATATTAATTAGATAAATGTAATATCATTTAATTAATTTGAATAGGAGGTGATTTATATGAAATGACAAGGTAAAATTGATCAAATTAAGTGGTCAATTATAGTTGTTTACATTTTTCCCCTCTTCAAAATAGTGTTAGAATAATGATGTTTCAAATAAGATTAACCTATAGTCAACTCGATATAGAACAAGTAGATGGAAAGATGCCCCAACACTAAGGGAAAATATAGCATAGCAAAAAATGTGATATGAAGGGAGTGATGCCCCCTCAATAGAGTGGATGGGAAAAAGGGGCCTGAGCAGCCTCTCAAATGAAGGAAAAGAAGGACAACAATAGATCTTAGATGAAAAATGAGGAAGAAAAGTGAAATAATGGAAGAAATATGGAGCAACGACGATAAAATGAGAAAAAATGAGAAAATTAGGGACTAATCACTATTCATTGGAACCTTGAGAATTCAAGAGAGAACATAGAGAAAAGTGAGTATAATGGTGTATGAACAAGCTATTCCATATTGAGCTGACATTGTGAGGGCACAAGAACATAGAGTAGAGAGAGGAGGTCAGGTACACCTTATAGATTTACCTTATACTATTGGTTTAAGCATATTTATGATAGGTCAAAGTCCATGATTGGGTGAAGCCACCCATCACAATATGGAAAATTTTCCCAACAAGGAGGAAATGCGAATGTACCCTAGATGGATGAATCTTCCTAAACTTAGGTAGACGTGCCAAAAGTTAGTTGTGCAACAAGATGGGCAGATGCACAGAGAAGAGGAAAATCCACTAGTGAAGGAGTGGATTTTCCAAAGGGTGAATCTGTAGTGAATGGGAGGATGTGCCTAGCATAGGCAAACCCACTAGAGGATAGGCGGATTCACCGAAAGGTGGATCCATGAGTATAAGGGTGGATATGAAGGATACCTATTGATTCGACCAAAGGGTGGATCCACTAGAGCAAAGGTGAATATTCTACATAAAGGTAGATTCACTAGATGAAGTGAAAATGCATCAAAAGGTGTATCCATAGGTGGATACATAGATTTTTCCAAGGGATGGATTCACTAAAGAATAGGTGGATGCACACTCATAGGGGTGGATCCATTGGAGGATATTTAGATGTGCCCCAAGGGTGGATCTAGCAGGAAAGTGAGAAAAAGGATAGAATAGGGGAAAAAGAAACACCCAACATGTGGACTAGATGAATGTAATCCTCAACGAGTCTACACACTTGGGAGAGATATTTTTGGTGCTATAGGTTGTGACTTAGTTTTCAGATGCAAATTGGGCTTTTTTGGATGCATGTGGCTTGGCATACTTTTCTATGATGCTAGTGATTTAGACACGTAGTCCCTTATTGATAGCACTGGTAGAGAGATGGAGCTTAGAGATGAGCACATTTCACCTCTCAATAGGGCAGATTACTATTATATTGAAGGATGTATGGAGGATTATATGGATTCCTATATGAGGTCCTAGGGTATTAGCATCAAGTGCACAGGTTGTACTAAGCTATTAAAAGCGATGTTTGAGAGGATAGACCTATCGACATAGGAACGAGCATTGGATGTTGATGGATGTAGAGAGTTGGTGCCAATATTGGTACTATATTTATGTGGGCTCATCAACAAAGTGCTCCTACTAGATACGAGTGGGAATTTCTTCAACTTGACGCTAGGAAACATCATGGTAGGGATTGTGAACAAGGCATGGAGATATGGATGGGGGCCATGTTTACTAGCCTAGTTATACTAGGGCATGCACCTCATATGTTATAAGTGGCATGTTAGTTTGACACACATTACCTTGTTATAGCTGTAGGCCTAGGATCATATTAGTGTTGTGCAACCAGTAGGAGTGAGGAAAATGAAGGTGATAGATGAGTGCATGGTGTTTTATTGGAAGATAGGGCTAGGATATAGGGATGTGAGAATCATGGCACCTTGGAGATAACTAATCGATGAGTTGGACGATGGGGACATCATATGGCCTCCATATAATGAGGTGGAGGATTGGGAGGAGGATGGAGAATTATACAGATACATGTTCACATAGTGTTACTTATTGAAAGAAAACTATTTTTTGTTGATGGATACAAGATTGATAGGGTGACACAGCAATTTGGTGTGATGCAAGATATCCTAGAGAGGGTGGAGAGATTTACAAGGTTGTAATGGGAGATAGTGTTGTGGGGACCATAAATATCATAAAGGATAGTAATAGTTGCATGGAGAGACTTGGGGGAGGTGACCTAGGATAGATAGGGAGAATTGGATGTCCCAAGAGTCACTTTTCGATATGTAGAATGGTGGAGATACCATAATATAGATCCAATGATGTCAGTGAGGGGGGCCTATGATGGAGATGATGGAGGCAGTGATCTAGGAGGCTCATAGGGTGAGGCAAAGGAAAGTCTCACATCTGGATGAGCAACAAGTAGGAGAGGATATAGTGGAGGAGGTGATAGTGGAGGGGGGGTCTTAGGAGATGGATAGAAGGAGAGAGGAGATGGAGAGGGAGAGGAGGATGCTTAACAAATCAAGGTGTACAGTGAGAAGGAGAGGTGATCTCTAGCCATGCCCAAGATAGAGGATGTTGCACCACCTTGATAGGAGGAGAGGGTAGAGGGAGATGGAGATACTGTAGGGAGACTAGAAACAACAGAGAGTAGGGTTGCCCAACTATATGGACTACTAAAATAGTCCCAAGATGACATAGCCATGATGAAAATTGAGAGATACAACCTAAAATTATAGTTATATATTCTTCAATGTGACATTTAGATGGTAATGACAGAGAGAGACATCCTTCGATTATCCATAGAAACATGGGGCATTGATCAAACTTTCTTAAATGTAGATAAAGATAGATACAAATAGGAGAGAGGTGTCACCAAGGTATTGAGGGAGGAGCCACCATAGTAGAGATGACAAAACAACTCATGTGGGTTGACTTTGAGATGTAGTATTATATAGAATTATACTACACTATAGTCTCAGAGGTTGAGAGGAGGCTAAAATTTTAGAGGTAGTTATCTCAGGCCATAGCAGATCTTGATCAGTATTGTTGGGATCCACTAGGATTATATTGATGGGGCCTTCATGAGGATTTAGGGGAGGAGGACCAATTAAATTAAGTGGAGTAACACCATCCTTGACACACTTAGATTTCAAAAATAGCAGGTAGAAAATATGATGATCTAGGTAGAAATTTTGGTAGGGTACATAGGATTTTTTGATAGGTGAGAGATGATTCAACATGTACAAGTAGATTTTATTATTTTATCAAGACAAGGTTCCTAGATGTATGATATTTGGTGATGTATTATATGATTATTTCATGACATTGATTGTATCATAGTCATTATTTTATTTGATGGACATGTATATTTACCTTTATTATTATGGAAATTTGATGGATGGATGGACATGTACATGGACATTTTATTATTTTGATGATGCATATGGATGATTATGATGTATATGACTTGATTTGGATTGTGATATGGGTGATTATGATTTTACGGATTATGGATATGGATGTTCATTATGTATATGGGTTTGATATTGGATGATTGATTATGCATATATGTTTTATATGGATGATTGAGTATGTTGATGATGTATATGGATGCATAATGCATATGTATGATTATGCTTTGATATATAACATTGATTATGTATATGCAATGGAGATGTGATTATGATATGATACATGATACTAATGGTTTATGGTGGTGAATGCAAAAATATATGTGTTATGTAGATATGATTTAAACTAACATGTTTGATGGAAGATGGATATGTTTGTATATGTTTATGAGCGCTATTGTTGATGTAAATATTTTTTATATGTATTGATGACACGTAATGAGAATATATGCATGTAATATTGTATATGCAAATGTGTGAGAATGTAATGAATAAGAAATTAGTGATGATATGTAATGACACTACGTCATGGATGGAAATGAGTAATGCAATATAATTTGAATGCAACTAAATTAACTAATGCAATTTAAAATGATAATTAAAAAATGAAAAGATGCTTAAAATATTATATTTTAAACATTGTAAGGTGATTTAAATGGTAATGAAATGATGAAAATATGTTTAAAATAATAAATTTCAAATAAATTAACGCAAATAAAATGATGAAAAGATTCTAAGAATAATAAATTCGAAACAAATGATGGCACACACCAGTTTGTTGCGTGAGGACGCTGCCTGCATGAGGGTCGTGCCCTCTCTGCATGCCTGATTGGTCCTTGGGGGAGGTTGCATTTTCCTAGTGGGGGTGTGGTATTGGCTATGGGGAGTTTGTTTTATCTCCTGGGTGTTTCCTCTTCTGGCGCGGGGGTTGTGTCTTGGGTGGGGGAAAAGTTTTGGGTTGGTGTTTGCTGCAGATAATCTCTTATCTGGACGTCAGTGTTGGGTGGGGTTGGGCTTTCTTTGCACCAATCCTAAGACTTGGTTAAGCTCAATGGTTGTTGGTCTCAATCCGCTTTGGCTAGAATTTGTAGATCATTTTTGCATGGCTCAAGGGGAGGCTTTGGGGGTTAAACCCTCGATGGATTTTTTTGTGGCAGTTGGTATTTCATCGCCAAATTGTTCTCCAAAGGTTTTTAATAATATATTTTTCTCAGATGGCCCAAGTAATGAGGGATTTGTTCATATTGGTGATTCTCATATTCCGAAAACAAATGGGTGCCTTGAACACTCCAAGGAAAGGCCGGTGTTGATTATTCAACTGAAATCAATTGCGGAGGACATCGAGTATTTTTCAAAACATGCTTTGCTTTGTAAATTTTTGGGAATGGGGGTTTCACTCCAATTTCTAGAAGCATGGGCTCATCGTTCTTGGTCCTCGAAGGGTGAGATGGACATAATGTTATTATCTAATAACTACTTTATGGTTACATTTAATTGCATGGCGGAGTGCATTAGAGTTTTTGAAGGTGGGCCTTATTTCCACAACTAGGTTGGTCTATTCATTAAGCCATGGCATGCAGGTTTTGACCCCTCAGAGGAGCTTCCAAATCAGGTGTCGGTTTGGGTTTGGCTCCCTAGATTTCCAGTGGAATTTTGGCGCAGTGACATTTTGCATTGAGTAGCTTCATTTTTGGGTAAACCGGCTGGCCCTTCTCAACAAACTCAAGTAAGAAAGGTAATGAATTTTGCTCGTATTTGTGTTGAAATGGATTTAAATAACCCTATCCTAGACTCTTTGGAAATATGTGCAGGTTCATGCTCTTGGGTGCAGCAGCTGGACTATGAGACTTTGCCTTTTCGTTGTCGTCTTTGTCAGGAATATGGGCATTTATAGATAAGATGCCCGAAGTTTAAATCTCCTAGAAATCCGGCAGCTCAACCTCCTCGCAACCCTTCAAAGGTTGACAAGGGTAAGGATCCTGTGCCGGGTGAGGCTATGGATGTTGAGGGTTTTCTTCCAGGCAAGTCCCATAATATGAACTGTGGCCAAAAGAGGACAATTAAGGATCACCAAGATGGAGATTATTGTAACATATTTGAGGTGCTTGATGATCTTGGTCATCAGGAGGTAGATCTGAGTTTTTTTCTTTTGAATCAAGGTGGTCCAAAAGGGGTCCAGGAAGGCATTTTCCTAGAGTATATCCAATCTTCCCAGGAAATTGGGGTTGCTCTGCTGGAACTGGACCTAAGTGTGGTGGTGCTTGGGAGGGTTGAGCCTTCAGTGGGGTCGTCTTTGGGGGACAAGGGGTCCTCTAGCCCAGTGGAGAAAGTGGGGGTGGGTTTGGTGAAAGGGAATAAGGCTTCTCCCTATTTGGGAATTCTTCAGAAGGATCTAAAGAAAGGGGTGGTGGAGAAGACTTCAAAAGTGGGAGAAAGAAGGATTTGGAGAAACTAAAGTTGATGGGGGATTCTCTGGTGGAGGCTGGGTCTATAAAGACCCTAGATTCACACTTCTCTAACCCTCCAAAATTATTGTCCTCTCTTGGAATGTAAGGGGCCTGAACAATGGCCCTTGACATAAAGTTGTTCGTGATTTGTTGCGTTCTCACTCTCCTGATGTCCTTTTTCTTCAGGAAATTAAGTTATTGCTTGAAGGTATGATGGGTGTGATGCCTAAGCTGTGGTTGTGGGGAAATTTTTAGTGTATTGGGGCTCATGGTAATGCAGGTGGGGTAGATTACCTATGGAATCCATTGAAGATTCATCCTCTTTGGTGGATGTCCTCCAAGTCCTCCATCTCTGTGGTTGTTACAAGTTTGGAGTTTGGGGAAACTATTCTTCTCTCTAACATCTACGTGCCCACTGATTTCCCTGGTAAGAAGGTATTGTGGTCTCATATTAGTTATGTTCGAAACCTAGCTCCTTTGTTCCCCTGGATTGTGGCAGGGGATTTCAATGCTATTATTGATATAGATGAAAAGATGTGTGGTGTTGCAAGATTGGAACCCTCAGCTTTCCTTTTTCATGATAACATCTCTACTTTGAACCTGGTTGACATTAAACCTAGCAATGGGAAGTTTACTTGGAACAATAGGAGAGTGGGGGAGAGTTGTATTGCTGAGAGGCTTGATCATTTTTTGGCATCCTGTTTATGGGTTGGCGGAGGGTTATCTTCTAGCTCTGAAATTTTGGACTGGAGGGGATCGGATCACTGGCCTATCAAGTTTTCTGCCTCCTTTGCTCGGGTGTCTTGGTCCCCTTCTTTTAAGTTCTAGCTCATGTGGTTAAGAGATCCTTCTTTGCAAGTGCTTATGGCTGATTGGTGGAGAAGGGGAAGACCTCCTTTTGGCACTGCCATGGACTCCTTTCTAAGCGGCTGCGATTTGTCAAATACCAACTTAAAAGATGGAATAAGCAACATTTTGGCAACATTTTTCATGCTAAGGTTGATGCTCAAGCGGTCTTGGATGTCATCACTTGGGAAATAAGGGAGTGTGGTCTTTCAGAGGAGTTACTTAGGGAGGAAGCCTGGGCCCGAAGAGCTTTGGAGGAGTGTGAGCTGCGCGAGTAAATTTTTTGGAAGCAAAAGGCTAGGGTTGAGTGGTTACAGGAGGGGGATAGAAACACTGCCTTTTTCTTCAACTCGGTTAAGGATAGGAGACATGGTAACTCTATGCCTATTCTAGTAAATGATAGGGGTGAGCATCTATCTTCCTTGCAGGATATTTCAAGAGAAGCTTCAGAGTTCTATGCTTCTCTATTTTGCGAGGATTCTCAGGATGTTACGGAGGAAAAAAACCAAGTGTTGGCTTGTATTCTCTCTTTGGTCACTAGAGAGATGAATGAGAATCTCTTGCGAGATATCTCACTGGAGGAATTAGAGGGTATTTTTTTTCAGATGAAGAAAGGAAAAGTCCCTGGCTCTGATGGGTTTCCTGTTGAATTTTATCAAGAATTTTGGGACATTACTAAGTTGGACTTGTTGGAGGTAGTGCGGGATTCTCAGAAAAACAAGGAGATGCTTCGGGCTTTAAACTCTACCTTCCTAGCCCTCAATCCCAAATGTGAGGGGGCAGATAATTTGAGTCAATTTTGTCTCATTTCTTTCTGTAATGTTGTGTATAAAATTATTTCCAAGCTGATTGCTAAAAGGCTGAAGAGGTGGCTCAGTGGGCTCATCTCTGAGGAACAAAGTGGTTTTGTGGAGGACCGCCAAATTTTGGATGGGGTGGTCATTGCTATGGAGACCATTCACTCAATGGCTTCCTCAAAAGAAAAGGCTATGTTCATCAAGCTTGACATGGCGAAGGCTTATGATCGGGTGAGGTGGTCCTTTTTTGCAGAATTTTTTTTTTGCTTTTGGATTTGCGGAGGATTGGCTCTAGTGGGTGATGAGTTCTGTTACATCTACTTCATTCTTGGTGTTGATTAATGGGGAGCCTACCGCTCTTTTTAGTGCTTCCAGGGGTCTTCGTCAAGGGGATCCTATCTCTCCTTACTTATTTATAATGTTGGCAAAAGGTTTGGGTAGACTTGTGAAACGTTATGTGGAACTAGGTTTGATTCAGGGTTGGAATTGGGGAAATGACTTGCCTCCTCAGTCTCACCTGCAATTTGTGGATGATACGTCTTTGATGGGTTTGGCCAAGATCAGGGAAGCTTCGAATCTGTGCAAGGCCTTGGATATCTATCTTGCTACTGCTAGTCAAAGGATTAATGAAGACAAATCCTCCATTTTCTTCTTTAATAATCCACGACCTATTCAACAAAGGATTTCTCGTATTTTGAGGTTCTAGATTGGTTCTCTCCCGCTAACCTATTTGGGTATTTCTATTTATGTTGGAAGACTCCCCAAAGATTCTTGGTAGAATATCTTGGACAAGTTTCATGCGAAAGTTAGTCATTGGACTCATCGCTGGTTGTCTTTCACTGGGTAGGTTTTGCTGCTTAAGTCTGTGGTGCAAGCTCTTCCTATTTATAGGTGCATGATACAGGTTGCTCCTGCTGGGTTTGTGAAGGATATGGACTCCCTGGCTAGACAATTCTTATGGGCGGGTAGCTTGTCCTCATCTAAATGGAGCCTGATTAAGTGGGATGTTGTTTGTAGCCCAAAGCAAGTGGGGGGTCTTGGTTTGTGGAAGGCGACTTGGTTTGGATTGGCATTGGCTGCAAAGATTTATTGGAGGTGGTGTGTGGAACAAGACCATAGCTGGGATAGGATCTTAACCCACAAGTATCTTTCAGGAATTTGCAAGGAGGAGCTTCCCAGATTTCCTTTGGATGGGAAAGGCTCAGTGATTTGGGGAACACTTAAGAAAGGTGCCGTGCTAATCAAGGAGGTCCTATTATGGATTTGTAATAAGGAGGTTGAGGCTATGATTTGGTCTGATTCTTGGGATGGTCACACGCCTATTCTCCATTAGTACCCTAATTTGGTGACTTTGTCTCAGCGCTTCTTGGAGGTTGGCTAGTCTAGAGTGAGTGATTTTAAGAATTTTGATCCTGGTGGATAGGTGGAAGGACCCTAGTCATTGGCATGTCCTCGGGATGGAGGAGGATAGTATTGTGCTTCAGAAGATCTTGATTGGTAGGAATTGCAATTCCCTAAGGGATAAGGATGTTCTTGCTTAGAGCCTGAACCCCAAGGGCATTTTTACTGTGGCTAGTGGTTATCAAGCATTGTTGTCTAGTAAGTATGGGGGGATGGAGGTCCCTTGGTGGAATAAGTTCTCATGGCCCAAGTGTAATTTTTTTGTTTGGACTCTTGCTTGAAATAGATGTTTGACTTGGGAGAATCTCCGTAAGCAGGGATTCCAGGGCCCCTCTATGTGTATGTTGTGTGGGTGCTGTGAGGAGGATTCTCCCCATTTATTTTTTTAGTGTTCTTATTCTATGCGGCTTTGGCATTGGTGGTGGGGTGTTTGGAAACATCCTTGTGTTCATGCGTCTTCTCTTGAGGAGTTTTGGAGTAAACTGGGTAGGCCCCCCTCCCAGGCCTCTTTTCTCCAAATTTTGTGGAGCATTGGTCCTACTTTCATCCTTTGGAAAATTTGGTTAGAAAGGAATCGTAGGATTTTTTGTGGTGAAAAGATGTTGCCTCAACAGGTTTGGCATAGAATTATTGGTATGATCCAAGATACATTGGAAGCTAAATGTGAAGTGGCTCTTCCGTTGGAAAGAAGTGATGATGAGATTGTGACTAGATTGGGGGTGCAGGGGTTGACTCCTGTCTCTGCCTGTGTTAGAAGAGGTAGGAGAGCGAAGAAGAAGGTTCAAAGGGTTGGAAGATGGATGCCTCCTCTGACATAATTTCTAAAAATCAATACTGACGGTTCCTCTAGAGGCAACCCCGGGCCTACTGGTATTGGGGGAATTGGTAGAGATTGTTCAGGTTCGGTCATTTTTCTTTTCTTCATCCATAAGGGGTGGAATTCTAACAACCTCATGGAAGGGCTGGCTATTTTCTAGGCTATTGAGTGTGCTTGTACCTTGGGATGGTGTAAAGTTATCTATGAATCGGATTCCCAGATTATTGTTAATTTGTTGCTTGAGAAAAGGGTGGTTGGTGTTGATTGGTAGATTGCGATGGTGGTTAGATAGATTTTGCGGAGGTGCTCTGCTTTGGAAGTTTTTTTTTTCCACATTCCATGGGAGTAGAATAGGGTAGCTAACTGTTTGGCCAAGTGGGCATCTGAACATGAGGAGGATTGCAAGATTGAGGAGTGGAGTCAGTTATCTCCTAAGTATGCTCTTGAACTGGAGAGGGTCATTGCCGATGATATGGAAAGATAAGTTGTTGATGGTTGGTCAGGTGGTGGTTGTGCTGGTGCTTGAGGTTCTAGATTTTCTCTTGAGGGAGTTCATGGGCTTCCCCTTTCTTTTGTACTCTTAATCTTTTGATTTCAATAAATTTTTTACCCCTTTTTAATAAAAATAAAAAATTCTAAAGAAATTAATGCAAATAAAATGATGAAAATATGCTAAGAATAATAAGTTCCAAACAACTTAATGAAAATGAAATTATAATGAAATGATGAAAATATGCTTAGAATAACAAATTGTAAACAACTTAATGCAAATGAAATGGTAATGAAATGATGAAAAGATGATTAGAAAAAAAAGTCCAAACAACTTATTGTAAATGAAATGGTAATGAAATGATGAAAATATGCTTAGAATAAAAAATTCTAAACAACTTAATTCAAATGAAATGGTAATAAAATGATGAAAATATGCTTAGAATAAATTTTTTTTAAACAAATTAATTCAAATGGAACGATAATGAAATGATGAAAATATGGATAGATGAGAGGGCTAACCATAGTGTATCAACCAAAACCAATACAAACCCAATGGGGAAGGCGAAAGGGGGATGCACTTGCACATTCAAACCCAATAATTAGGAAAGGGATAATGTGAATGGAAATGAAAGATGAGGGGATAGGAATGTTAGATGGTAGGATGATGTTTTGAGAAAATTGATTTTTTTTTATTATACTTCCATGTAGTGAGCACTTAATATGATTTGGCATGGGATATGATGCAATAGGGTATGAGGAAACAAGATGAATTCATATTACATACATAGAACTGGGAAAAAAAAATGTTAGTCCAAAATCACACAAATTCACAAAGGGATTTAGAGGAGCCGATGTTGAAAAACCAAAAACATAAGAGTATTCCCTAGCATAACAAAATATACCAACAAAGCTTGGTGGGTACAACATGAGGAAACTAGGAAAACACAATCACAAAAAGCTAAGATATACCCCTATTTATACCAGTCAAAGAACACCATGATATATGAATCGTCATGATCTTGGGTAGGTATAGTAGGGAGATCAAAAGATTAACAAAATGAAAAAGCACAAAGAAATAATAATAAATCTCAAAGATCCTTTTCCATGAGGACAGTAAGTGGATTGATGTGTATTGAATACATAACAAAAATGAGATGGGGGTGAATCAGATGTACATTAAATCATCATAACCCTCATGAAAATTTAGATCCAAATCAAATTTAATAAAATTCAATCTATTAGAATGATTTAGCATGAAAGAAAATTTAAAAAAACTGAAACACATTAATACCATGCACAACAGAACACCAGATTTATGTGGAAAACCAAAGAAGAGAAAAAACATAGTGAGAATTAGCTTACAATATAAATTAATTGTAACACTGAATAGAATAGGATCACTACTAGAGGGCTCACTACCCAAAAGAAAGAATGGCTCATTTCTAGATTACAAACAAAAAAAAATATTGTTACAATGAGAAATCCATCTCAATGCAATAGAAAAGTCCACCACAACATCACCAACACATTCATAGCCTTTCTGAATACTGTAGACACCTTTTGTTCATTGCTTCCAATATTCTAACTTATTAAAGCTCGCACTACACTTCACACATTTTAAATTCACATCACACACACTACACACATCCTCCATCAACAAAACACTTATTTATACCTTCTTCAACCTTGAAATTTTTTATCTAAGGTTGGTTATGCACCTCAACCATGAAAATTAAATTTAGGTTCGGAGAAAAAAATTCCCATGGTGGAAAGGAATGGAGGTGGACCACATCACACCTTAACTCAGACCTAAATCCACTCATACATGTCACACCACACTTCCACAATCACTAAAGAAAATCCACAATTAATGTAAACACCCAAGGTCATCCAAACTTGTGTGAACACAAATAAAAATTTAATTACATTATTTCTTTGATCCAAAGATGACTTGCAAACCAAATACAAAACTTGGAGAAAATCTAGAATATTCCACAAACACCTTGAAATCCAACAAATTCATTTGCAACAACTTTCACCTAAAGAAAAATCATCTTATTCACCTAGTTAACCTTCCCCATATTGTAACTCAAGAGATAAACTTGTGTAGCACCAAACCATGAAAATCCTCAACAAAAGGTAGATATAAACCTTATCAACACATTTCTAGAACTGTAAGACAAAACAAAAACTATGGAGAAATACATGGAAAAATCATTTCTCGCAAATACTACTATAATACACAGTTCGCACACTAGTGAACACAACTTTCATTGCACAATGATCAAGACCAAGAAACTCTAGATATAAGACCTATGAACACCACTAACAAAAAATATATGAACTATAAAAGAAAATATTCTACGTGGAAGAAATGTGGAGTGAAACCAAAACACCATTCTATATGCTAGAACATCTCTACAATGCATTGTTTCTTCTTTTATTTGAATTTTCTCAAAAGAACTTGGAAACCAAGCACCACAAACATATTTCATCATCTGGAACACTTCCTAATCACCAAACCAATTGCAACACAACAACTCAACCATGTACATGCTTGTCAAAGAAACAATAGAGGCTAACACTAGTAACACTTACTAATGACAACATAATGAAACTAATCAAAGAATCATAAAAAAATTCAACCATCACCAATTGAAATTAATGACAACACAAACATAAGCCTGTTGACATCAACGACAAAGACAAATAGTAATACTTGCAATAATCTCCCTCTTTTTGATTGATGGAAACACATGATGTGAAAAACCTCCAACAACAAACATAATAACTCTAATCACCAACATACTAGTCAATACCAACTCTTTTCTCTTTTCCACCTTACATCATACTTTGCTTCTTCACTTTACTCTCTCTCTTTTCCTCAATTGACTCTTTTATTTTTCGCATTATTCTCTCCCCCCATTTGACATCCATGGAAAAGGATGAAAAATCTCTCTCTTACTCTCCCCCTTTAACATTAATCATACTTGTACCTACTAACAATTGTTGTACAACATATTTTAATTTTTGGTGCTCTACATACTCCCCCTTAGGAGTACACAAAAAAATATACCAACCAACAATCACTACACATATCCTTTGAAATATTTAAAAATATACAACACCAATCCTACAAAAACACTTACTCCCCCTAACTTCAACAATCAATAATTCCACTACCTATTCTGCTGGAGAGGTAGCCACCAACATCAGTCTAGAACAAGGAAAAAATTTTAAAATCCACTAGACTTATGAAAATCCTTATGCATCTAGTTCAAATAAGGAGGGGTAATAACCCCTAACTTCTCCCAAAGATACTCAAAATTATCCTTAAGAAGATCCTTAATGAATATTTCAACAACTTGATCCTTTAT
>CM021104.1:677793137-677865366 GCA_007115665.2 Sequoiadendron giganteum | reverse complement strand
GTATTACCAGCAAAGAACAAATTTCAATAAACCAAGCATACTTCCCATATAGTTATCACCATGTTAACATCAATGACAACATAGGAACAACCAATACAAACCATCTATACTTCATGATCATGTTGCAAGGCTCCCAACAAATATCATCAATTTTCCTAATTCCTCTAAAGTCCTAGGGTAATTAATTAATCAATTGATTACATTACGTTTTCCCCCATTCATCTTTAATTTATATAAATAATCTTATTTATTTAATTCAATCATTTTATCCCCCCTCAAAAATTAAATAAAATATTTATTTCTTCAATTTCCCCTCTCTCCTTGTCACATCTCACATGTTATATCTCATTAACCCCTAATCCTAATCTCAATCCCTCCACTAATGATGTGCACACACTTAATCCCTAATTAAGAGGTGTCACATCCTCCAACTTTTTCCACTTGCATCATAATCATTTCTCCATTAGACTAATCTCCACCTAATCCTTCCCTTAAACACTTGCACATTCATAATCCATTGATTAATTAAGAAAGGGATAACCTCTTTTCCATTATTGCCTTCTACCATGTCCAATCAACCTTAAAGGCTTTCCCTTTTTTGAGAAGTAACCCCACATGGGTTACCTCTCCAAACTACACCAATGGAATTTAAAATTCCTTTTATTCCCCTCCATCTTACCATTTTGGAGGATTGGACAAGAAATATCTTTATGAGGAAGATCTTTTCCATCTCTCGAGGTACTTGCAAAGTATCTATCTTCCTCTCAAGCCTCCATATGGTGACACTCGTCACCATCCTAGGCTTTGAGAAGTCAAATTTCCTCTCTTTCCTCCCATGATTCCACTTAGCATCACTTGATGAGTTAAGATGTCTCAACTCATCTCAACCATTGATCTTCAACTTTCAATCCTAGATCTTGATCCAATTCATCCTTTGATCAAAGATAAAAACACAGTCATTTTTCTAATCCACAATCCTTTGAGCGAATTGATACTATTATGTTGTTGAATTTATGTGAGAAGACATTGAAATTCATCACATTGGGGAAATTTCCACATCAAGCTTGTCATCATACTTGGATTTCGTTGAATTTGAGTAGGTATGGGTTCTTAGGCCCTAATCTTGAGTTTTGCTTTTTTATGTATCTTGTTGGGCTTTCTTAGCATTTCCTGGCATTTAGAATTTTTTTTTTTTTCACTGCACACGTTCTACTCCCCTCATATCAATTTTCTACAACACTATATTTTCCCTCCATGTTGGGGCATATTTCCATCCACTTCTTCTATCAATTCAATTATATTTTAATCTTCTTTGAAACATTGTTATTCTAACATTATTTTGACGAGGGAAAAAATATAGAAACCTAAAATTGACCACTTATGTTTAATCAATTTAACCTTGTTATTCATCTAAATCTCCTCCTATTCACATTAATTAAATAATATTACATTTATTTAATTAATATGATCGAATTCCTCAAGTCCTCTAAATTCCTAAGGTAATTAATTAATCAATCAATTACATTACCTTTTGTCCCCTTCCTCCTTAAGTTAAATAAATACCCTTATTTATTGTATTTAATCATTTTATCTCCCCTCAAGAATTAAATAAAATATTTAATTCTTCAATTTCCAAACTCTCTTCTTGTCACATCTCACATTCTCTCATTAACCCCTAATCATAAACCTAATCCCTCCACTAATGATGTGTAGACACTTAATCCTTGATTAAGAGGTGTCACATCTTCCAAATTTTCCCACTTTTCGCATAATCATTTCTCCATTAGCATAATTTCCACCTAATCCTTCCATTAAACACATGCACATTCTTAATCCCTTGATTAAGAAATGGATAACCTCTTTTCCATTTATTGTCTTCTACCATGTCCTTAAAGGCTTTCCCTTTTTGGAGAAGTAACCCCACATGGGTTACCTCTCCAAAGTACACGAAAGGAATTTAAAATTCCTTTTATTCCCCTTCATCACATCATTTTGGAGGATTGGACAAGAAATTCCTTTATGAGGAAGATCTTGTCCATTGAGCCCAAGGTACTTGCAAAGTACCCATCTTCCTCTCAAGCCTCCACAAGGTGACACTTGTCACCATCTTAGGCTTTGATAGTCAACTCTACTCCCTTTACTTCGATTATGCCACTTGGCATCACTTTATGAGTTGAGATGTCTCAACTCGTCTCAACCTTTGATCTTCAAATTTCAATCCTATCCTTTGATCCAATTCATCCCTTCATCAAAGATAAAAACACTAAGCCATTTTTCTAATCTATAATCCTTTGAGAAAATTGATACCATTATTCTACTAATTTTTTTTGAGCACATACCAAAATCAATCGCATCAGGGCAACCTCTACATCAAGCTCGTCATCATACTTGGATTTCATCGAGTTTCAAGTATGTGAGTTCTTAGGCCCCAATCTTGAGTGTTGTTTGTTTTATGTATTTTGTTGGGTTTTATTAGCATTTAGAATACATTTTCACCACACACAATTTTTTTATGTATCCCTTAGCTAAAATATCGATAATGTGACCTTGTTTCATACAAATTGAAAACACACACACACACACTTTCTCTCTCTAATTTTATTTCTTAATAATATTGAATAAGAAAGTATGAAATGTTAAGTAATAAGTCTTCCTAAACATAGATGAAGGAATAATTCAATCATGTAGAATCAAACTACAAGGAATTAAAAAAATAATTACAAATATCAAAATATCAAATTTATTGTCAAATATTTGTTAGAAACATATAAAGGATCAAATAATTTATATAATTAATATCAAAAAATTCAAGTTCCTCATTATTAATAATTGAATAAAATGTGTTCACTAGATCTAAAAAACAAGTCAGATGATGTTACATGAAAAAATTAACAAAACATGACTTAATGCACAATTCTAGATTTATCCTTTTAGGAGGTATTTTATGACACTCAACATAAACGTGTTGATGTGACATCATATATGATGACATGAACCTATAACCTTAGATTTAAATAACTAGCTTACCAAATAAATTACATTCAAGAGCTATTCAAAACTACCAGGTATGATTTTCAAAGGTGAGAAATTAGGATTCACAATTGTTGAACCCTCTCCCTCTCCCCTATGCATATGTCTGAGTTGATTGATACGAGGACTATATACTCTTGGACTTAAAACATTCCTAGCTTCACCAAGGTGTGGGCTTTCATTTGTACTAGTTATCTTTGGACTTTGTGTGTGTCTAATTTCACCACGGCTTCGTGTAATCATCTCATCTAAAATTTCTCCTTCATCTGCTTTTGGCCCGCCAAATTCCTGTGATACAATACAAATTATATTGTTCAACTATTGGTATAAATTATAAGGTAAACATGATTTTTCTAAACTAGAAATGTGATAAATGCATCTTACATTGTTTATTGTGTTGAATGGTATTGCAGGCGACTCTTCGTAATCAGCTGCATCCAATTCTTGAAGATGTGCTCCTTTATAAAACCTTGGAAGCACATACTGTCTTATGGGGACCAACAACATTATAAGCAATGGAAATAGTACACCAGCTAGGGGAATCAAGGTTATGCCAAAACAAGCCAGTAAATAGCATGTTTGGAATATAGTAAACATAACAATTGTTTTGAAAGGTACTATTTCAATGAATGAAGCATGATGCTTCTCTAGCACCCTGTAACCACAAGTTTAACAACAAAGTTTGATTAGTCTTGAACTCAACAAATTGTCTTCAATAATTTGATTTTCATTGAAAAATAGAAGAAAGATAGGAAACAGTTTTAGTATAATTGAAACCAATTTTCCATACATGAATCTACGGCTTGGAGCAGTGAACATAAGCAATATCCTTTCCCAAAATTGATTTCCAGGCAAACTCTCTATGGCCATGAAAGCAAAATAACCCCAAAGAACAGAAGTTGGGATCTTTTTAAGGAGAGGCATTGCACCAAGACAACAAACCACCAAAATAGCTTGCAACAAGTTACTAAGTCGTTGTTCCTTAACTTCAATAGGTAGGAGGTCATCTATGTCCTTCTCAACATTGAAAATTGATCCATCAACTGGACCATCCATGCTTCCAGAACTTGTGGCTAATTGAATAGTGGTATCCTTCAATTGATTAAGTGCCTACAATGAGGGTGTCCAGTAAACCAATAAATCAATGGGTCAAAGTTTTAAACCAAGAAAAGTACCTAGAACCAAAAACATGAATATCTTACAAAGGTAGGTGGAGGCTGGTACACCAATGGAGTTTGCATTTGTTGGTAAGTTTCTTGCATGTTTCCATATAGTTCTGCTAAATTTGAATTAGCCCGAAAGCTTTCATGAGCTGTTCTTACTAACTTTTTTCGCACCAGCTGTATTAAAACACTTGGCATTAGAAAATATATAACAAACTAGTGTGATTGTGTTATGTTTATACTAGTTAGAATTTATAGGCACCTGATGTTTGAGAGTAGCTAAACTTTTAGTGTGCATGGGAGATTGAGGAATAACACCATTTGAAGGGGGTATACCAAGTAGACCACATAAAATAACCTATCACAAAATAAGATAATCAGTAGGCGAGATTTGTATTCATATTTATTGAAAAAATACATAATTAATTTACAGTCTACAATTAATTTATTCTAAAATCTCTCCATAAATTAATTGTACTAATAACTTTTAAATATCTCCCATAATCTAAAAAAATTTGTCATATCACAAAATCTTGTTAAGTATTCTTTTACAATCACTTATTAATTCATACAATGATAAACATTCACAGCAATCAATAATCTCCAATTGATAGTAAAAATAGATTAATCAAAAATTGCAAAATATTCTTTTCCCTACCAAAAATCCCAGGAGAAGCAAGTCATAATGAAATGAAGATGGCTTCTTCAAGTTGAACTCTTTTTGTTGGGCAAGTTGAGATGCCACACTGTGATCAAAATAATAAAGCACAGCAATCATTGTAGCTGGAATAAATGCTCCGATGATGTATACTACTGGTACATCAGGCATATCCTGTTTCAGCAAGTAAATAGCATTATTAGGTGCACCTGCCCAACCTCCATTGATTACAATATCTCTTCAGAACAGTGGTTAGTCCAAAGTGAACCTCAGCATTCTATGCAAACAATTTCTAGCAGTTTTACACGATTCAAATCCCAAACTTCCAAATCATTCAGTTACTTAAGTCTTGTATTCATCTGAATTGTGAGAAAAATAAAAATAAATCTGAAACCAAATCTTGGGACTGTGTACCTTAACAACTGTCCAGTTGGCATAGGCATTGGGTGACCATGGATTAGGACTGAAAAGTCGTCGGGGAATTCCACTTGGAACACTGTTGGCTGGAGCATATGAAACTCCAGTCCACACAAGGACCATCAATGGCACCCCATAATCAGCAATAAGACCTCGGAGTGCTCCTGTAAATACAAAATTAGGTTTCATAATGCAGTTAGAAAAGTCGCCTACAACTGACAGTGAATCGGTTGAACAACTACAGTTGTCTTTTCATAAGGACAGCTGCAGTCCATTGCACATTACAGAGCATAGTAGATCACGTTAAGAAGCAAGCAAAGCCTTCCATCACATTTTTGACTTTTGTATTTTCTCAATTTCTAGCAAACTGTGTACGTAAGTATCAAACAAAATATGACCACAGAGATGAAAAAGAAGAACAAATCCCGACAAAGGACAATTCAAAGATCTACAAAAGACAATTTAAGGAACGGGTGAGGAATATCATAAAGAGCAGGTGAATAAAATCAAGAAGAATAGGTGAGGAAAATCGAAGGAAAGATTGAGTAGAGCATATGAGACAAAACTAGATTAATTCTTGGTAATAGATAGATACCTGTTCCAAAACGCCAAGATCGGGCTTTGCGGCTCCGTAGTCCACTCAATAGAAGTCCAAATGAGAGAACCAACGCAAAAATTCCATTTCCAAAACGCCATGAGGGTTTAAACTGTTCAAGTGTTGTATCTTCCCCCATTGGGATACGAAATTCATCCACAAGGCCCTATAACAGACGGCTAATTTTAATCTATCTGGGTATCTTCAAACTTTATTTTTAGATCTTTTATGTTCAAAAAGTGAGAACATCTCAGTTAGGAGCATTTTTAAAGGCAGTCTCTCTATATGCCATACTTAGATATGACAATCATAAAATTTCCCTGTTCAATACCTTTCTCAAGAAATTATAAATCATGAATATAAATTACAATATTCTTAGAACTTACACGAATAGCCTCTTCAAAGAACAACATTGCGATCAGCAAACCGAAAAGTTCACCGGCTATGCGGGTAAACCTATTGATAATTGAGCATGCACCCAGGATTGCCAACAAGATCAACAAAAATGAAGTCCAGACACATACCCTGAAGATCAAACAGTACTCTGGTTATTTAAGAAGATAACAAAACAATTGAAGCTTTTTCCTTTCTGTAATTTGATCCCAGAAAATCTTGACAAAGGCAATACTATCTAACTTTGGTTCTGGTTTATAGACATGAATGATCGTTCTTGAACATAACATAAGCCTGCAGGGAGATGTATACCATCCTGCCCAAGCCAAAAACAAATGCGAGCCCAAATCCTTTTGGCTTTTGGCAAAGTTGAACATAAACGTATACATAAGCACTGTTGGCTCAGCTACTCCAAGAATCAGCAATGGATGACCACCCAAAAAAGAATGTATAATTCCGCAAAGTCCAGTGGATGCCAATGTTTGAACTGCAGTCAAGATACCATCTGCAAAAAATATAAAATCAGAAATTGCAATCTGTTGACCTGTATAATTACCTTTGAAATGACTTCTTTACTGGACTTTCTTAAGATACTGGAGGTGGCAATTCTTACTTGTGTTCCTGTCCAGCTGTTCCCCGAACGATATCACTGGAATTGCTGATGCAAAGAAAATGTAAGTTGTGGGGGCAAGGATCCTGAATATGACAAGGATTCAAGGCTTGGTGAGTGTCTGAAAGGTTAATAATCGATGTTCAAGTACAAAATATTCAATTGCAGGATTTAAATGAAATTTCTCCTCTTTATTTTCTAATAAACAACCTTCCAAGCAATTGGTTTAATTGACTATTTCTGACATCGTGAACCCAAGAACCTGTAAGTTAATTTAAATTTTGAATAGATTGTAAGGCAGGGTAAATCATGTATTCCTGTAAATTTCAGCTCACTTGTAAAACAAATATTTGCTAGCATACAAGCATGAGAACGAATGAAATCATACAACTGAAACATTTCAGACAATTTAAATGAATTAACTAATATTAATATTAAAATTGTTTTCTGATTTTCAGTGTATATTTTTCATTTGATGTTTCGAATCACTCAATGATCTATCATTTGAAAGAAAATATTATGATGATGGATCACTGAGTGTGATCATAAACATCAAATGAATCAAGAAACAATCCTAATATTATTATTATATGGATTGTGAAAAATTCATGCATATAATTAGCATGTCGAGCACCTGTATCCTGCAGTGAAGCCACTAGTCCAATCTTGCTTGTAACACAACAATCTTCCTTTAAGATCATTCTTGATCCCTTCAAATGGTATAAACGTCTCTTCCATTGTAAGGTAGAATAAGAAACAGAAGAGAATTGCAAATTCTTTTGTTTGACACTTAAATTGTGAAGAAAAAATATATAACACTATTTTATAAATGATAATATAGACACCTACTCAAAAAAAGACTAATAAGAATCCTGCCGTAACTTATCTTAGATCCTCTATAGACAAAATTTGAAACTCGCGTTGTACGGTTGGAGTAAATCTCTCTGATTACAGGATAAGAAGGCTTTGTATCATACAATCTTTTGTATTTGTGCTAATCGAAGTTCAAAAATCAAGTACCTATCCTAGTAAAAGAAGATATGATCTTCTCAATTAAATTCTTGGGTGAAATTAGGGGAAAAAACGGAGGGAACATATATATTCAGAGGCCTATCAATCGGGAAAGAAATTCCATGTCCAAGTATTACTTGGACTCCATGGCCGAAGACAAAAAAAAAATATAAAAAATCTGATGTATATCCAACTGGTCAATTGCTTTCACAGACCTACATAGTTACTCTAATAGAATAAAATGGAATATGCAATCTGGATCAGAAGAACAACCAAGAGTTACAACTACTTGGACTCCATAGCTGAAGACAGACTACTTGGACTCGATAGCTGAAAACAGACAAGATAAAATCTTATATTACATCTAGCTGGTCAATTGCTTTCACAGACCTACAGGACCACCCTTATAGACTCCACAGCTGAAGACAAAAAAATAAAATTTGATGTTACATACTGGGCAGATGCTTTTCACAGACCTACAGGACCACTCTAATAGAATTAAATGGGATATGGGATCTGGATCAGAAGAACAGCCAGGAGTTAAACAATTACTTGGACACCATAGCTGAAGACAAAAAAAGATAAAATTTGATGTTACATGCTGGGCAGATGCTTTCTCAGACCTACATGGGCACTCATAAAACAGAATTAGCTATGGAATCTAAACCAGGAAAACAAGATTTTTTTCTTTTCTTTTGTGGGCTAGCCTCTTTAAAGGGAAAATGATTCAGACTTCAATTGGCACATTTAACGCTTGAGAGACAAGAAAAAGAAAGTCATGGAGGATTTTGGAAGAGATACAGCCAGTGGCTTTACATGATCTTTGGAAATCAAATACGAAATGCAAATGAGAAATTCCTGAATTTCTCAGGCTCTATTCGTAATTTAATGGTGGATTACTGTTGTGATGGTGATTATTTATAGATTATATGAAAAGATAGACGGTGCGCATGCAAACGCATACGAATGGTACCGGCCCCATTCCTTCCTCGCATTTTAAATAAATGGGCTCCATGTGAACTTCGCTTGCAGACAAGACGCATAAAAAACGGATCCGCAGACAAAAAGGAAATCCTTGAGCATGTTAAACTTATAGAATATTTTATGTGTAACGAAAGGAACTTGCTGTATATTTTTCATTAATTAGATGTGTGCGTTGTGAGTTCTGGTTTGGAGTATAAAAACAATAAGATTTGAAGTGAAAATGTCTGGTACACATTTGGCACTGGGTAATTTAAATCCCGGGTTAAGGATTCCTCTAGATATTTAAATGCGCCACTAGGCATAAGTAAAGCGCCATTGTTTGCAGCAAAGCTAATAATACAGGCCCCGTCCAAATTAAAACTGAAGCTGGTAACGGTTTCAACTTTTTAATGACATGATGATTGTCATTGGCTTAACAAGAAATTGGTGATCGAAACTTAGGATTATGTTTGAACTAAATTTAGTGTTTTTGACAAGGTAAGCAGGGATTTTGAAAGGGCCCAGATGGTAGTTAGGGATTTATCTTGATGTTCAGTCTTTGTTTATGTTATCTTCATTTTTGTTTTACATGGAATCTTAAAAAATTATGTCCCTTTCAATTAAATGTACATCACGAAAATTTCTTGTTTGAATTCTTGGTACTTTGGGTCAAAAAGATGATGTCATCCTTACCATTTTGGGATTGAGTCTAAGTTTTGTAAAAATGAGTCTCAAGGATTAAAAGCGAGTGTTTTTTATTATAGAAGAGTTATGGGGTTTTCAAGCAAATACACAATTGCTGCAAATTGCATATTATACTTTATCTCCCATTAAAATGTACATTGTAGGCTTTCTCTAGCACTTTGAAATCTATGCAAATTGTTTGACTAACTCCAATTTCTATAAATCTTTGTGGAGTGAAACTTCATACATTTTTAACAAATGATCAAAATTTGCTCAAAAACTCCATTTCTTCTATGCTAAGTATAACTAAGCTAAGTTCAAACCTTTTTGACAAATAAGAAAAAAATATAAATTGTGTTCAAGTTCTAGTTTCCACCAACTTAAAATTTCTGAACTTTGTAGGTGGTTTGCAAAATTATAAATGTTGACAATATCTAGAACGATTTAACAAAGTGGAGTTTCAAAAAGTTTGAAGGAAGTTTGTGCTTTTTGTAAAAGTACATTTGACTTCCACTCTACCCTATCATTAAGCATTTATTTCAATTGTCATGCACATGTAGAAAAACATTTTTGTTGTGTCACCTTTTCATTTTGAGTTATTTATTTTTGTGATTAATACTTTTACCTCTATTTTGTAGCCTACAAATTACAAACACTCTTTGTGTATGCATTTGGTTTGTTTCTATTGATTGATTTCTTGCTTTCATCAAACATAAAAACTTCTTGAAAAGGGAGTTTTTGTTCTTAAATCTAAGCTAGGGTTTCACAAGGTTTTATTTGATCCTTTACAAATCATGGTCACCAATTGCAATCTAGGCATTTTCAAGCACCATAGTGATTAATTAATTATTTATTTGGATTTATAAGAAAAAATATTAATTTGCTTATAATTAATTGCTTAAATATGTTTTAGCAAAACCCTAGTTTTTTATTTTTCAAACCCACTTAGGGATTTTTCTTGTATATCCTTATGTTGGTGTGTTTGATCCATTCCTTAGTCAAATTCTAGGAGTTAACTATTTTTTCTTCACCTTTTGTTTTGGTAAGAGATGTAGAATTTTTCATTAAAGTAAATTTTGCATTTTACAACTCAAGCCTTAGTTTCTACCTAATTAATACCATTTAAACATTTCAAAGTTTAAGGAAATTTTTGTTTTTACTAATTGCAACTATGCCTTTGATCCATACTAACATATAACTACAAAGTTTCAAGGTTATTCTATAATAAACATAACTAAAATTATGTTCAAAATTTTAAATCCCAACCATTGTTAAATTTCAAAGATTTAGAAGTTTGAAAAGTAAATTGAAAAAATTGTAATTGCTTTAAAATATTTGGTTCCCACTAGCCTTGTATTACCTCTTATTAGACTTTGAAACTTTCCTAACAAATTTACAAATTTCTCTCTAGCACTAAAACCCTACCATGTTAAGAACTCACATATTGCAAATTTCCTAATTAGCTCCTTGCTTTTGATTTTTCCTTGGCATATACATTGCTTGAATAACCTAGAAGGCTTCATCTTTTCATAGCTTACAATATTCTTGAAAACTTTGGACACCAAATAATCTAAGAATTTGAAGTATGATTTCAAAGGTTATCATCATCCTTCAAAGACCACTTCAACATTTTTAGTGATTAGAAGTACATACTTAGGGCATGTAGATATCAATGTATTCATTCAAAGATTTAATAAGGTGTAGGACTAGTCATATTGGACTCATTAAATAGAAAATGATGGCATTGTCCAAGCTACAACTTTCCATTTTTAGTACAATCTCTCGAACTTGTATTGGTGTATGTTCAAAAAAATTATGTAGAAAAGAGGAGAATTTATGGGCCCCCAAATCAACTCATCCTTGATATCACTTTTGAGGCTATTGAAGAGAAATTTAGGTTTCCAACCTATATCAAATATGCACCTATTGATATCAAATATAAAAATAACTATCATGACAATCATATATAACTACTTGTATGAGATGTTTAAATGAAAATTACTTGAGAAAGAGCAGAGATTCTATTACTAGAATGTTGCAAGTATGGATGTGTTTGATGGTGTTTTCATTGATGTCAATACAGTTCAGGTTGAGTACATATGGTACTTGTATAGTTGAGATATTGTAGAAGCTCTTAGAGTACATGTGGAGCCATATTTATGAAGTTGTAGTTGTGTTTTTTCCAAGTTCTTTTGAGAAAAATTGAGAAATAATGAAGGCAGTGTTGAAGTGTGTGTTTTGAGTGTGCTCTAGTATTGTGTTCTACATTTCTTCTATGTTGATCCTATGCCTGTGTGGATCTATAAGTGTTTTCATGAGTTTAAATAGATAATATATCCTGAGTTTTGGCATCTAGTTCAATGAAGAATACAAGATATATTCATCGGTGTATGAATTGGTTTGGCAAAACTATTTATGTGTGGACTAGGAGAAATGTTTTGGCTCCACAATCTTTTGATTTTTGACTTCAGATCTTGCAAATCTAGGAGATGGCTCTTTCTGATGGTTTTTGTGTTCTGAAAATTTTTCTTATGGTTTGGCACTCTAGAAGACCTACTCCAGAGCTCTTGTGTTTTGTTGGTTGGTCCGATTGGGTTGTTGAAGTGTTCTTTGTGAATAAATTTTATTGTAATTGCTACGAATGTTCCTGAGGTATTCTTAGAGATGGTAAAATATATGGTGAAGCATGTTGAGTGATCCATGTGTGATTATCTTGTTGGAGATATGTTTTCTTCAAAGAACATTGGTGTTTTCATTAGGTTTGGTCAACCTGGTGTCTACACGTTACATTAAGTTTTTGCATCAATTTGAGGAAGTGTGTGATTGATCCAAGATGTTATTTGGGTCCTAAATTAAATATGTAATTGGTCCTCTCTCATTCTTATCCACTGTGGGAATGTTGAGTAGCCGATCTAGTTTGAATTTGTAAATGAAATTGTATAGCCGACCTTAGAGAATGTTTCTAGGGTTGAAGATGGTATAAAAAAAAATCAAGTTGTAGCAAATTTTATATCCAGCCATCCATGAATCGAGCAAGTAAGTGAAGTGTGTGAATAAATGTGAAAATCAGAGAGTGGAAGAGGGAATTGAGGCAACATTACTCTAAGGTGTTAGATTCTTGAAAGCAGTGAGTTGATGGTGTCTACAATCTTTTGATCAAGTTGTGAATGTGTGGAACCCTAGTGGTGGATCTTCATTTATCTTTTCTTCTCTATAGGTAGTGAGCCTCCTTCTGGACAGTGAGTCCTTTGTTGGCAGTGAACCTTTGTATTTGGCTAGTGAGCCCTCTGGCAATGAGCCTTTGTATCTGGTATTGAATTACTACTATATTTTGAGTTAATCCTCATCGTGGTTTTTCCATCATTAGGTTTTCCACATAAATCTGGTGTCTCTGGTGTTTTCTTTCTGTTATTTTCATTTCATGTTTACACTTAATAACATATTGAAGTTAAAGTGAAAATATTAATTTTAGAAGTAAAGTGATTTGATACAACTAATTCACCCCCCCTCTCAATTGTCTTGTGCATTTCAACAATTGGTATCAGAGCTCTAGTTCGTCAGTGAAAATCTTAATTGCTTGAGTTAGATCAGATGGTGCACAAGTTGCATATTCCTATTTTTGATGGAGCTGATTATAGTGACTGGAAAGAACAAATGAGAAGTTATCTAATTTCACTTAGTTTCAATACCTGGAAAGCTATGGAGACAAAGTATGTGATACTAATAGTTAGTCCTTCCTATGCTGATGAGATTGCAACTTATGAGGAGAACTAAAGGGAAAGGTACGCTATCTTCAATTCTCTATCTAAAACTAAAAGAACAAAAGTTATTTCTCTAGCTACTACTCATGAAGTATGGACAAAATTGAAATAAATTTAGGAAGGGAATGATAGAGTAAATCTATCAAGGAGACTAACTAGCAAGCAAAAATTTGAGAACTTGAGAATGGAATATGGAGAAGACATTGCAAGCTATTATCAGAGGGTTGAGCTTATAGCAACTGAAATCAAGAATCAAGGTGGTACCATGTCATATGAAGATATAATTGAGAAGATCTTGATGACCCTACCAAAAAATTACAGTCATAAAGTATCTGATCTTGAAGAATCATATGATCCAAAGACATTTACTAAGGAGCATTTATTCTGTCTTGACTGCATTCGAAATGAGAAAATTTACAAGAGAAAAGGAGAGGACTGAAACAACTTTTAAAGCAATGAAGATAAGAGATGACTCAAATGATGATGATTCAGAAGATTTGGAAGAAAATTTCACAAGGAAATTGAAGAAAGGTATTGGTAAATACAACTGGTAATTTGCCTTTTAAGTACATTTCATTTTTGGAAATATTGGTCATTATGCATCAAGATGTCCTAATAAAGCTACACACAAGAAGAACAAGGACAATAACAATAATCACAAAGATAAAAAGGATAATAGGTTCAATAAATTGTATTATGTCAAAGAAGATGTAGGAATTTCTAATGATGAATCTGACTTTGAGGAAGATAAAGATGAAATTTTGTTTCTAGCCTTGGAAAATAAAGTTGTGCCTACTAACCATGGAAAATATGCAAAGGAATCTGGTCCGGAGAGCAAGAAGGATGAAACAAAAGGTACTCTAGTAACTGCTTTTCATGCTAGATAGGATGAAGACTTTTGGGTAATTGATAGCCGATGTTCAAATCATATGACTAGAGATAAGAGTAAGTTTACTAAACTTGAGAAGTATGATGGAGGAATAGTTATGTTTGGAGATGACTCTGATGCTAAGATTGTTGGCAAAGGAACAATTATTTTTGATGGAAAACATAATACTGCCGATGTTTATTATGTAAAGGGCTTAAGGCATAATCTCTTAATTGTTGGGAAAATGTGCAACAAAGGTTTTAAGCTTGTGTTTCAGGATAACACTTGTGAGATCAAAAAAGGATCCAGAACTATGGTAGCAACTAGAAGAAAAACTCATGGAAACATCTATCAAATTAAGGGTGGTGATGTTCAGTGTTTTGTTTCTTAGATTAATGAGATTTGGCTCTTGCACTGGAGGATGGGACATGTGAATTTTGATAATATGATCAGGATCAGTTCTAGGAAATTTTTTAGAGATATGTCTAGAATCATAAAGCCTTCGAATTCAATTTGTAGAAGTTTCCAATTGGGAAAACAAACAAGAAATAGTTTTAAATGAAAGGAACAATCATCTACCAGAATGTTGGAATTAATCCAAACAGACCTCTATGGTCCTACAAGAACAAGAAGCCTAAATGGTGATAGGTATTTTATGCTCTTGATTGATGATTAATCTAGGATGACATGGGTTACATTTATTAGAGAAAAGGCTCAGGCTCTTGATAGATTCAAGGTGTTTAAGGAAAGAGTATAAACTAAGGAAAATGTAAAAATCAAATGCTTAAGGTCTAATAGAGGTGGAAATTTTACATCTAGTGAGTTCAATGCATTCGATGAAGAGAATGTTATAAAAAGATATTATTTTTCTCCTAGAACCCCTCAGCAGAATGGAGTTGTGGAAAGAAAAAACCAGAATATTCAAGAGGCTACCAAAACTACGATGAAAGAAGAAAATGTTCCTTATGTGTATTGGAGAGAAGCAATCCACACTATTTTTTACATTCTTAATAGATTTCAAACCAAAGGTAATAGCATTAAGACCCCTTATGAGTTATGGATTGATAAGACTCCTATTGTTAAATACTTTAACGTATTTGGAAGTATATGTTACATTAGAAGAGATGATGAAAATCTTGGAAAGTTTGATGCTAGATGTGATGAAGAAATTTTTCTTGGATATTCAAATAACAACAAAGTATATAGATGCTTTAATAAGAGATTGAGGAAAATAATTGAAAGTGCTAATGTAAAGGCTGATGAAGCTATGTATAGACCAGTGGAAATAAATGAATTTGAGCCTGATGATCCTATCTGTGGGAAAGTACAAGAAGAAGAAAAGGAAGAGAAAGAACAAAGTGATGAAACATAAATTTTGGAACCTGCACCTAAGACTCCTAAATATGTTAAGAGAAATCATCCAAAGGAACAGATAATTGGAGACATAAGTGAAGGAGTGAAGACAAGAAGCAAAGTGGTTGAGGTAAAATTGTGTTTACTTTCTAAGATAGAACCTAAGACTGTGAGTGAAGCATGTAATGATGAAAGTTAGGTTAGAGCAATGAAAGAGGAACTACAACAGATATAGAAGAATGAGACATGGGAACTAGTCCCTAGACTTGCAAACAAGAATGTAATTGGTTCAAAATGGGTATTCAAAAACAAGTTGAATGAAGATGGTGAAGTGGTAAGGAATAAAGAAAGACTTGTATGTAAAGGATATTCATAAGTTGAAGGAATAGATTTTAAAGAAACTTTTGCTCCTGTAGAAAGAATAGAGGCCATTCATATGTTCTTGGCATTTTCAGCTTATAAAGACTTCAAAGTGTATCAGATGGATCATGTCAAGTCTACATTTCTGAATGGAGAACTGGAAGAAGAAGTATATATGGAGCAAACAAAACATTTTTAGCTACCAGAAAAACCGAACATGGTTTGTAAGTTAAAGAAGGAATTATATGGACTTCAACAAGCTCTTAGAGCTTGGTATGCTAGATTAGATAGATACTTGAAAAAGCAAGGATTCAACAAAGGATTTATGGACAACAATCTTTACTTCAAGCTTGAGAACAACAACATATTGATAGTTGTGGTATATATTGATGACATCATCTTTGGTGGAAATGAAGGTATGTGTAAGAAATTTGCTGAAGAGATGCAAAAAGAATTTGAAATGTCTATGATTGGTGAGTTAAATTTCATTCTTAGACTTCAAGTAAATCAAAATGACAAAGGGATATTCATTTCACAATCCAAGTATGTATAGGAATTTTTAAAGAAGGAATGGATGACTCCAAACTAGTATGTACCCCTATGGTAACTGGATGTACAAGCTAAGTAATAATGATGAATCTGCTAAAGTTGATCAGAGCATGTATAGATCTATGATAGGTGGAATATTGTATCTTACTACTACTAGACCAAATTGTAAGTGTGAATAAGTGAATAAGCACAAAAGGAACTTCTTAATACGACATTATATCAAAGATTAATCAAATTGAATCAATTCAAAGTAGTAATCAATTGAAAGCGTCATATTGTTCTCTATCTCCCAAGATTTATTAAATCAAAATGGCTCTCAGATCGTGACTGCACTATGATTGTTAAAATGACAATTGAAAGAATGAGATGGATACTAAGATAACGATATGGAATTGAATATGAAAATACTAGAAGATAAATGAATTTAAACTAAGCATGGATTGACATGAAACAAATAATTGCAGCCATGATATTGAAGTTTGATTACTGGATATTGGATGCTTGAATGCTTGATGCTTGAGTGCTTGAATTCCTATAGAGTAAGAGTGCATAAACTTGATTATCTGGATCATTTTCTTGGTTCAATGAGGTTGTATTTATAGAATTTTTGGCTGTAGAAATGCACAGGGAAAGCATTGAGAGGCTTGGATTCAATCTGGAGAATTGAATGGTGAGAGATGGAGGAGATTGAGAGAATTTTGGAGATTTTCTCCACCCATGAAAACACCAGGCAAGAGAAGAGGAAGGATTGATGGAGGAGGATTGAGAGATCAAATTCCAAATTTGTCTCCAATTTGTCTCCAAAACTTCTTGTGAAGTTTCAATCAATTAATTTTGACATATTTTAGACATGGTTTAGACATAGGATATCTAATTCATTTTTGAGAGAATATAGATGGAATATTCTTTGTGCTTTAATTCAAATATCTTGATTTATTTAAATTAGCAAAAGAGGGATAAATAATTTAATAAAACAAACTATAGGATAGTTGTTTATTAAATTAAACAGAAGAATGTGACAATTAATCAATAAAGTGTTTTGTCTTTATTTAATTAATTTAAGATTGATTGTGATAGATTGAAATAGGGATTTGATAATTAAATCGAACAAAGTATTTAATTTTGTTTATTCAATTAAGATGAATTTAAATGTGAACTATATAAATAAATATTTCTATTTATTCAATAGTAGAGGAAGTTTAGGATAATCAATTAAATAATTCATATTTAATTAATCGGATGCTCTAGACCATTTTTAGGTGTATACATTTTTTCCCTCTTCGAAGTGATGTGTTTACACGTTGCTTCGAAGAAAATTTTGTTGCTACTGCTAGGATCGATGATAAAGCTGATGATAAAGAAAAATTCTGTATGCCCCAGACATGCCCAAGACATTGATTTTCAAATGATTGTCAATAATATTCCCCCTCGAGAGATAAATAAATGCTCTGATTTTTTTTATCATTTTTTTCGAAAATTTATGATTTTCCAATGATTTGATGATGTTTTGATGAAGAAATAATTTATCTCCTGACAAATGATGAAGAAATCTAGCCCGCAGATGAGTTTTAATTAATTTATTGGATAAAATTAATCAAAAGATAATAAAACCCACCAAAAATACCTTTCCAAAAATTATATATAGTGCAAAAAGGTCATTTTCCATTTCATTTTCATTTTTTGAGTTTAAAAATCTTTGTGATAGAGACTTTTCTGCCAGCTAGAGCAAGATGCCTATCCCCTACCACACTCACCATTTCGAGTGTGTTCGACGTCATCGACGGCTGATCGCGTATGGACCTCCGGTATGTACCCCTTGACCTCCTCGTAATTCATGAATTTTTGTTTTTCATGCATTTTATAGCTTTAGGCGTAATTTCTTTGTTTTAGCACTTTCAAGCCACATTGTAGCACTTACACTCCAGTGTAGCGCTTTAATTTTTAGCGCTTGTGTTAAAAAATCTAGCACTTCCATAGGGTAATGTAGCGCTTTCACTGAATATAGCGCTTAGGAGTTAAAAAATAGCACTTTGATGCCACATTTTAGCGCTTTGAGACTTTTAGCACTTCGATTTGGTGGATTAGCGCTTTCATGGTCTGTTCTAGCGCTTCTGGTAAAGCGACGTTTTGAAAGATTGTTGTAGCGCTTTCATGCAGAAAGATAGTGCTTTGGGACTTTTAGCGCTTTGAATGCCTATTTTAGCGCTTTAGAGTGCTGATATAGCGCTTTTGAGATTTAGCACTTTGGGTCCCTGATTTAGCACTTTTAACTGATAAAGTAGTGCTTCTGTGTTTTAGCGCTTTGGAAGCCTGTTTTAGCGCTTTCATGTCAAAATTGAAGATTTTGACTTAGTGAACCCTGATTTTGCCAATTCTGATCATGTCCATTCTTTGGAGTGGTATGATTGATAATCCAAATTCTTGATGTGTTGGATTGATGATTTAAATAAGACTAACTTCTCATGATAGACGAGAAGAAAATCCTATTTGTGATGATCCTCATGATAGGTGAGGAGATGATTCAATATCTGATAAATCTTATGATAGGCGAGATTAGATACTATTTTGATGAACCTCATGATAGGTGAGGTTTGTTGATGTTTTCCCATGAATTTTGATCAAAAATTCATACCAGAATTTTGGAATAGACTTGATAGTAGAATGATATTTGGTTTCTTGACATGGTTCACTGATTGTAGATTTTTCGTTGTGATGATAGGAGTGTCTAGGTACTCTCTAGATGTGAGAGAGGTTTCCATGGACTACAGACTTGATACCTCATCTGACTCCAGATGAGTTTCAGGTGGTAGGCTGATGCGGCCTTACTAGCTTGCTTGATATGCCCCAGATTAGGATTAATCGGGGCCTATTGACTGCGTTGGTTGAGAGGTGGAAGAGTGACCACAACACCTTTCACCTACCTACTGGCGAGATGATGGTCATACCTAAGGATGTGTGGCAGATTCTGCGTATTCCATTTATGGGGGAGATCTTAGTATATGAATCTCATGGGACCAGCAGTAGAGATGCTCTTCGTAGAGTGTTTCAGGATCAGGACATTGCGGGTCCGAGCATTCAATGGAGGAGGATCGCCAATTCTTACGTGACACTACTTGTTGGTTTCATTGGAGGTTTCCTTTGCCTTGATTGCAGGTCAAAGGGATTCCTCGTTGGTTGGGGTAGGACTCTTGAGAGCATGATGGTACACGGTACCAGATATGTGTGGGGGATGTGCATGTTGGCACATTTATATCATGATCTTCACTATGTTGTGTACCTTGGAGCGCAGAGTTTATCAGAAGGGATGACCCTATTACAGGTGTGGGCATGGGAGCATTTTTCTATTACTCAGCCATTTCCCGTGGCAAATAGACCACCAGGCAGACCTTACATTTTAGATACAGAGGTTGGTTCACACAGGCCTGGATGGGCAAGTTAGAGCATTGGAGGCAGGTATTTGATGATATTGAGATAGTTACCTGGCGTCCGTACCTCAACTATGAGCAATGGGATGAGGATGATGTAGTGTTGGGGTTCCTTTGTAATTCTATGTATCTCATCGACAGTACACCATTTGTTCTAGAGAGATTTTTGTTGTGTCGAGTGTACAGGCAATATGACATTGTGTAGTGCATGCCACAGGGGGTAGCCCATTATGCTAGATGACAGATGGATATTCCTGTTTGGGGGCCCTGTTTATCATATGATGTTGTAGTAGAGGGGTATAGGGCATTGCAGCCATCACCCTGGGATATGCAGAGGGATATTGCAGAGGCACCCATTACCGAGGAATATGCTACATTTTTGTCCTTGGTTCCTCATCCTCGTATTACCATTCTAGACAAGCCGACACCTTTACTTGTAGAGGAGGATGTGGCACAGGGTTTTGTAGATAGTGGGGGTGGAGATGATTCTCCATCAAGCGGTAGCTCAGAGAGCAATAATAGTGGTGACAACAACAGTGATGAGAGTGATGGTGGCAGTGGAGGAGATAGAGGGGTAGGGCCAACCATTAGTAGTGTGCCATCATCCAATAGGCCTTGCAAGAGGTGAGCAGTGATAGTGCCAGCAGTAGATCAGCAAAGATAGATAGAAGGTCTCTAGGCACAGGTGCAGACATTACAGGGGCATTTGGTATATTTCTTGTGTAGACCCAGACTTAGATACAGGCCCAGGCACAGGCTCATGCTCAGGCTCTATCGTAGGTGTAGGGATAGTTGACCGCCATACAAACACAGGTGGCCACTTTGACAGTCGAGAGAGACAATGCTCGACAGATTGCCGAGAGGGCACAAGAGACAGCGAAGACTCTCTAGAGAGTAGCCGATGGTACTTCGATGACAGAGTATATGAGAGAGGTTCTGTGGGTTGGCTGAGAGGCCGAGTTTTATAGAGGCAAATATCATGATGTAGTGCCTGCTGAGCGTAGAGTCAGCTATGCCCCATCGAGATCTGGGTGGACACACACACAGATAGTGAGCGAGGGGGTGGAACAACCTCCACGCAGAGATCCCATAGATCCTGGTTCCTCCTGGGGTTTTGGCAATACTGGTCCTTCTGGTGGTGGTACAGGTCTTGTTGGGCCTGCACATTCTAGTAGTAGCAGATAGTAGATGCTATTGTAATCCTCCATGATGCATATTACGATGTAGCTTATTGTTGATGATGTATTTTTAGACCAAACTTCATTGTATACTTGACACTTGATATATATAAGAGATGCAGTTGATATGATATGATTATGGTATATGATTTCTATGTGATGGATGCATTTATTATGTGATGTTCTATATGAATGATTTTATTTCAAATGTGATGATGTAATGATAAATGTTTTTATTTGATGCAATGATTCTATGATAAATGTATATGTAGAATAGATGATATATGGATGTATGATGTGATGTGATAACAATGATGAATCTATAATGATGATGTGATCAAAATGTGATGACGTGATTTTATTTATTAATTGTATGGATGGTTAATGATGATACTAAATGATGCCATGATGCTTCCTATATGCTTTTGATGATGATTTTTGGATTTATGTCAAGTATATTCAGTCTTATTTGTGGATTAGATAATCATTGATTGGAATCCTTTATGCAACAAGTACTCTGTAGATAATGAAAATGATGAATGCAATCTAATTTTAACATGCAACTATATACAAAACAATTGTCATTTTAATAGTATCTTTTTCCTTTTTGTCATCATAGAGATTTATTGGATGTTGAAAGTGAATACAAGCATCAATGGTATGTGTTAGACCAATGACGACCTGAGTACCTCTTTCATGATTTTTGATATTGCAAATGAACACAAGAATCTAGGTATGATTTAACCGAGATGACCTGAGCATTCATTGCATAAACAGGCAGTGGTTAATCCTTTTAATGTGTGAATTATTAATGTTATTGGTGATACATTTTCATAGCACATCCCCCGACAATTCATACATTTATATGGTTAACTTACAGGCAGCAGATAAAAAAACATCATTCTTCTTCCTTGTTCCTCTAGTTCAAGACATCATTGAGGAACTCTAAAGAAATGATAATCAAAAGTACACTTTATTCATTGTTGAAATTAAAGTGTTTCATTCATTATTTAGATTTTAGATCATCCATCTTGATTTTGTGACGTTTTTGGTTTTTCAAGATTTTGGACCAAAGACCTAACCTAGTAACCTATCTTAGGGGTCTTAGGGGCTGATCAAACATTAGCCTTGCCTATGTTACACACGCAGAGACCACGTAGTTCGACTAACACAAACCTATGTTTTTTTGGATTTTTCTTTTTTTCAGACTTACTTTTCCACATGTTTTTGGATTTTTGACATGATACGGATGGTTGATACCTCTCTGACGATGATTGATGTTGCACTGTGATCTTTGTTTTTGTGTTCTTGCTATACTGTTGTTTTCCCTTTGGTGAAATTGATGTTTTTGTCACCCCTAGTGATATCCATATGCTGCCCCCAAGCTTTGGAGTGATACTTGACTATGTGAAAATGTTTTTGATACAAATGAAGAGATGGCAAGATGACTTGACATGATATGAAATGGTACTGACTGCTAGACTAATGATCCTGATATGTATCGAAATAGATGGGAAAGTTGATCTTAGAATCACATACGGCACCTATTTCCAAGTTTTCACCATATGCTTTGATTACACTCTTCGTGTTTTTGTATTTTTCTCATTTTTCTCTTTTTCTTTCTTTTTTTGTAGTGTTCTATTTTTTTTGTATTTTTGTGTTGCCAAGATGCCTGTTTGCCAGGTTTTCATCAAAGAAACAATTTTCAAAAGTTTGAACTATGCACTAGGAGATTCAAGCATAGAATTTTTGGAGATGAATATTGTTGATAGGTTCATCAAATAAGTCCCCCTATGATGTTGATAGCTGAGATGCTCCTAATCCATATACTGATGTGACGATAAAAGGACCAAGCTAGTTAGGCTCAAATTTCCTTTTCTTCTCCCTGTCCTATTGATTCCTAGGGTTTTCTTTTAGTACCAAGTCACCAACCTAAAAGACCCTTGGTTTCACCCTGTGGTTGTAACTTCTTGATATTCTCTGTTGATAAGCCATTAGATGATTAACAGCTTGCTGATGATGCTCATCCAACAAATCCAATTCCTACAGTCTAGATACCCTATAGTCTTCATTCGAAATGATACCTTTGAGTGATACATGAAGGAATGGAATCTCAACTTCTATGGGCAATATAGCTTCTAACCCATATACCAAGGCATATGGTGTAGCTCCCGTTGGTGTTCTGATACTTGTTCTGTAGCCCCATAGTACATGATTGAGTTGAACATGCCAATCACATCCAACATCGTTAACCATCTTTTTGAGAATTTTGAGTATTGTTTTATTTGAGGCCTCTGCTTGGCCATTCCCTTGAGGAGAGTACAGTGTTGAAAATCGATGTTGGATATGAAATTTATCACATAGCTCCTGGACATCTTGATTCTTGAATGGTCATCCATTATCAATGATAATGGATTGAGGGATTCCATATCGACATATTATGTAGTTCAAGATGAAAGAGGAAATCTGCTTCCCAGTGATGGTAATAAGAGGTACTACTTCAATCCATTTTGTGAAATATTATGTAGCTGCTATAATGAACTTGTGTCCATTAGATGAAGATGGATTTATTTTTCCTACCAGATCTAGGCCCCATTGAAAAAAAGGCCATGTCAATGTGAAGGGATGTAGTTATTGTGCTGGTGCATGAATCAAATTGTTGTGAATCTGACACTTTTGGAATTTCTTGACAAACTGATAGGATTCTTTTTCCATGCATGGCCAATAATATCCCAAACGGAGGATTTTCTTAGCTAGAGTTATCCCACTCGAGTGAGTACCACAAATACCCTCGTGAACCTCTCGTAGGGCCATTTCAAACTTGTTGTGTTCTATACATCAGAGTAAAGTACCATCAAGACCTCGACAATAAAGTATGTCTGCAATTAAAGTATGTCATGCGGATTGGCGGATGAAGTTTCATTTTTGGTTCCTGGATAGATCAAGAGGAAGGATATCATTTTTCAGGTAAGCATAGATTGTTTTGTAGATGGAGGTTTCAGTGGTTTTGATATGGAAGATGGTAGCGGATTCTGGATTATTATGGGAAGGACATGATACTTGTTTGACCATAAAATCATAACAAACACACTTCTCAGGCAATTGTAGCAATGAAGCAATTGTAGCCATAGCGTCCATAGCTTTGTTCTCAACTCTTGGAATTTGATCAAACTTGATACTGACAAAGGAATGTTTCAGATTATCTATTTGTTGCTTGTAGGGCATCAAATTTTCATATTTTGTTTGATATTCATCATTTACTTGATAAATAACTAGTTAAGAATCCCCATATACCTGTAAGTCCTTGATCTTCCATTGAATTTTTGTTTTGACCCCAATGATTAATGCTTCATATTCTACCACATTATTTTTACACTAGAACATTGATCAATATGATTTTGGAATGGTGTGTCCTTGTGGAGAGATAAATAAGATTCCTTCTCCTGATCCTCGCTATGTATATGATCCGTCAAAATATAATACCCATTGTTGGGGCATTATTGTCACAATATCTGCATCTGGAAACTCCATGGTCATTGCTCGATCATCTGGTAAAGGAGCCTTTGATAATTTTTCAATGATTTCCTATCCTTTGATTGCCTTTTGCTCTACATATTGAATGTCAAATTCACTTAATAGCATGACCCACTTTGCCAATCTACCTGTTAGGGCAGCTTTACTGAGTAGATACTTTAAAGGATTGATCTTTTCTATTAACTTGATTTTATGAGTTAACATGTAGTGTCTCAGCTGTTGAGTAGCGAATACCACTGTCAAGTAAGATTTCTCTATGAAATTATAATTAATTTCATATCCATTCAATGTCTGGGTGATATAGTAGATAGCATGTTCTTTTCCTTCATTATCCTCTTGCGCTAAAAGTGCCCCCAATGAGATATATGTCATAGCAATGTACAATATGAGTGGTCATCCTTCCATGGGTGGCACGAGAATGGGTGGTGACATTAGATACTACTTGATTTGATTGAATGTTGTTTCACACCCTTTGTCCCTCTTGAAAACAATGTTTTTATGCAATAGACGATTGAAAGGATGACTTTTATCCGCTAGCTGGGAGATGAATCTTCTGATGGATTGGAGCCTTCCCTATAGTGATCTGAGTTGACTTATATTCCTAGGAGGTGGCATCTCCATAATTTATTTGACTTTTTCTGGAACCACTTCTATGCCTTTTTCTGAGACAATGTAACCTAGCAGCTTTGTTGATGTGACCCCGAAGACACACTTCTTGGGGTTTAACCTGACATTGAATTTCTCCATCCCTGTGAAGATTTTTCTAGGATATGCAGATGTCCTTCCCTAGTAGTAGATTTTTCCAAGATGTCATCCACGTAATCTTCCATGAAGGTGTGCATCATATCATGGAAGATTGTCATCATTTCCCTTTGATAAGTGGCTCCTGCATTCTTTAGACCAAATGGCATGACGTTCCAGCAGAAGGTTCTCCATGGGCATGTGAAAGTTGTCTTTTCTTGATCTTCAGGAGCTATTTTTATTTGATTATATCCTGAGAAACCATCCATGATTGACAACATGGCATGCCCAGCCGTTAATTCCATGATGATGTATATGTTTGGTAGTGGAAAATCATCTTTTGGGCATGCTTTATTTAGGTCCCTGAAATCTGTACATATTCTGATACTATTGTTCGGCTTTGAAATAGGTACAAGGTTCAATATCCATTCAGCATAGTCTATAGACCGTATGAATCAAGCATCCAATAATTTCTTTAGCTCTATCTTGACCATCAATGCGATGTGGGGATGCATTTTTCTCAATTTTTGCTTGACAGGCTTGATTCCTGTGGGAAAAGATAAGTGATGCATAAGCAGATTTGAGTCTAAGCCTAGCATATCGGAATATGACCAAGTGAAGTTGATTCTTCTTTGTTTAAAGAATTGGATGAATTCCAGTCTTTCTTGTTCTTTCATGGATTCTGCCATATGTAAGATTTTTGCCTTGTCTTCAGTGCCAATATTCACAGACTGTGTCGGTTCCACTAGGACTGATGATCTTTCATGATAGTGTTCTGGAAGAGTGTCAAATCTTCCATCCTTCAGTGCCTCAGAAAGGTTTTCACTATTAGATGTGTTCTTTATTTTTACTTTTTCCAAATCTAATGCTGCCATAGAATGGTTTTCACCATTAGATCTATTTTCCCTATTGTAATTTTTACAACTGGAAGATTTGACACCCTCCTGTCGAGTTGTGTTGTTATGAGTATTACAGACCAAAGTTTTACCAGGTTCAGCATGACATAGGAAGTTTATGATGGCATCTCATTTGTAAATATTGGTATATTCAAAGGTTTGATAGGTTCCCAGTCAATGAGTTCAGGATGGATTAATGGAATTTGGTTATCATATTCGTGCAAGGTGATGGATGTAAGGGTGTGGACAGCCATTTCAACATAATAATTTATGGGAATATTGAGGTCCGCAATGGTACTTTCTTCCAGATTGCCTAGTCCACTCGAATCATCAATATCTAGTGAACCTGTCACGAGTGGTCTAGTCCCAAAACCTTGGCCCTCCTCACATGTAGGTGCATATTTTTGGATTACATCGACTTGAATATCAATGAAAAATAGATCGGAATATAATGCCCATTCATATTCATTTGAGTCTATTTCGGAGCCATCCCTAAACTGAAGGATATTTTCTACAGCTGTCTTTGTTAGCTCCTACTTGTCTTCTTCAGAGTATCCTAGTCTTGGCTTCTCTTTTGTGTAGAGAGTGAGGGGTGTAATAGGCTCTATGATTCCATCCTTTCTTAATCCAGTGGGTCCTTGTCCTTCATATCCAATTTTTTATAAAATAGCCTTTCCTTTTCCATATTTATCGGTGTTAATGGTGACATTTTTGATATTGATATCTGATGTAGAGGGTTCCTCAAATATAGCCAATCTAGGATTGCTTTGTTGCTTGTTTCATCCTCTATTGTACACTTTTTGAAAAACCTTTCATCTAGAGTGGTAACTGGTATTGATGTTTGAGACTTGATCATAGACGGTTGACCATATGTTCTAGGAGATGGCATTAAATGTGATAGGTTAAGCGATTGCTCCATAGAATATGTTCCCATTCCTTTTTCCTTTAGTTGGACTTGCTCTTGGAACTTATGTGATAAAGAATTTTGTTGATTCGGTTTATCTATTGATTAAATTTCAACAAGACTTGTCTCTTTTTCTTTACCCTTCTCTACCCATTTAGTAGTGATGCTTGGACATTGTTTGTCTTTGGATGATGATGCTTCTCTGTTGTGTGGTATGAAGGTATCTTGAGAGATCCTAAGGGTGTCACAATGTTGAGGGTGATTGTAATTAGCAGATATAGTCACCTCTTGTCCATTGATGGGGAACTTCAAACATTGATGATATGTCGAAGGTACCGCTTGCATTTCATGGATCCATGGTCATCCTAAGAGAATATTGTATGTTAATTCCTTCTCCAACACTTGACATGCGATATTTTTCATCATGGGTAGTACAATCAAGCCTTTAGATGATCTATCTTCTTCATTATATGCTTTGATAGTCACTTTTTTCTGAGAATCAATAGCATCATCTGAATATCCCAGTGCATGGATTAAATTGAGAGTGCAAATATTCAGACCAGCTCCCCCATCTATTAAGAATCTCTTGACGCGGTGATTGTGGATTAAGACTTCAATATGGAGTGCAATATTATGGGGATGGTTTAACGAAATATCATCTTGTTCGAAGAATGATAGACAATGTGGGGTAGTCAAATGTCCCACCATAGCTTGAAACTAATAGACATCTAGATTCTTTGGTACCGTAGTGGCAACTAAAGCTTGTTCAAGAACCTCCTTGTGTGATGGTGATATTTTAAGGATTTCTAGTATCGATATCTGAGCAGGAATGTTTTGTAGTTGATCGATGATGTTATAGTGAGATGGAGGTGGAACTGCGTGTGTAGATTCAATTCCTTTTAACATGACCTTGGCTTGCCCCCTAGTCATTACATTTACTGGTTGATGCTCGTGACGGTCTCTGATTTTTAAGACATTGATTTGATTATCAGAGTTTGATACGTTTGGGAGTAAGTCCAATGGAGTAGTGTTGTTGATTCTGGGTCCATCAATGTTGTGGCCAACTATGTGATCACTCTCTATTCCAGATAAACAAAGGATTTTTATGTCAAAGACATGGTTGATATTCTTCCCTTTGTTGTTTGAAGATGAAGATGCTCCTTTGTCATAGTTTGGAAAAGGGTCTTTGAAAGCTGAGTGAGCGTTCTTGTTTTGTGGTGTTTCCACGTATGCTTTATTATTGTCAATCAAATCTTGCATCGCGTGTTTCAACTCCATACAATCGTTGGCTTTTTTACCCTTTTTATTATGGAATTTGCAATAATCAACGTCATTCCACCATGGTGGTTTGACCTTAGGATCCCAGAATCGTGCTTCCCTTGTAGTGATAAGGCCACTAGCGATTAGTTCTTTCATGGTTGATTCTATCGATTGGCCTAAAGGTGTGAACCTTCGCTGATTTGATGGCTTTTGATATGGTTGCATCTTGACAATCTTGTTGTTATGTATGATATTTGACTTGAAAAGTTGATCTTTGTTTTGATTCTTTGATGTAGATATTGTCAAGTTAAAAACTGGTTTGACATTTGAAGAATCATTTGTTGTTTCATTGATAATTGTGTTGTGATTCTTTTGCCAAAATTTTGGCTTATTACTGCTTGAGTATTGATTTGAGGAGTCACTTATGTTGTTTGATTTAGCATTGAAATGTTTGATAACTCATCTTTTGACCAATTCTTCCTCAATTTTAAGACCATTTTCGATAAATTTCTCGAACGTGGGAGGACATTGTAGTTCCAGTCTATAACTCATTTCCTTCGTTAAGTTGTCAATAAAGAACTCCATCTTTTCTTCCTCAAGAATTGGTCTAGGATATCTAGCGAACAAGCATCACCATCTTTGGAGAAAAGATAATAATGTTTCTCCCTTGTTTTGTTTTAGATTATAAAGATCCTTGATTGTAACATCGTGTTAGATGTTCAAGGAGTATTGAGAGATAAATCTGTTGACGAGTTCCTCAAAATTTCTGATACTGGGTTTTAACTTCAAAAACCACTCCATGCATGATCCTCTGAAACTTCTTGGGAATAGTCTCATTAAGTAAGTCTCCTCTTGGGAAAACTCAAGACTCATTGTTTTGAATTCTCTGATGTGATCAATTGGATCCATTCTTCCATTATACTTATCGTATTTTGGGATCTCACAATGTCTTGGAAAAGGTATCAAGCCGACCATTGCATCAAAAGGATAAGGACAAATGTCTTGTATCGCATATCTTTTGGTAGCCCCTTTCGTCATATCTTGTATTTGTTGTTGTAATAGTTGCATTTGAGATGTTAAAGCGGAAACTGGATCTATCATTTGTGTACGTTGCAAAATTTCAGTCTCACTTGTGCTAGGTGCTTCCTTTAGACGGTTTACGTCAAAGTCCTTGGGAAGTTTGGCACCTGATTCAACTAACATTAAAAGATACTTCTCCATATCTTGTTCTAGAATTTTTTCCATAAATATATGGAACTTGGGATCTTGTTGAGCTGCTTGGATATCCTCTAGAGTTATTTCGTTTTTGTCGTTTCGGTTCAGATTGTTCCAAGGATTTTCCTCTACCATTGCTTGTGATTTTAAAATTTCTTGTTTTAAGAGTCTCTATTTTTTGGGACCTAGTGAAGATTGGCATACAAAATTTTACCCTTTCTTCTGAAATGTTGATCTTATTTGCTGGAAAATGTCAATTTGAACTTTAACAAAGTCGAATAAGATGACTAATCTTATTGATTTGGCTATGTTAAAAATTTGATTACTATACTTAGTTTTGTGATGAAGGATGATAGTATCCCGATGATGAAACTTCAGTGTAGTAATCAATTGTGTATTTGAGTTTGACACTTGTAATTTGCAAGATCTTGTGTTAGTTGATAAGATTGAAAGTTTGTATAATCCTATCTATTTTTCGGTCTCTAGATAGTGATTCTCATAAAAATAAATTTGATTCTAATGAAAATCGTGGATAAAATGATAGACTGATTGACTAGTGAAAATTTTGAACTCTCTATTTTAAAAGCACTAAAACAGAGGACAGAAGTGTTATTTTACAGAAGCGCTAGAACAGAGTTTCGAAGCACTGAAACAGGTGACAGAAGCGCTAGCTTGACAGAAGCGCTAAAACAGTGCATGAAAGCGCTATAGAAAATGATGGAAGCGCTACTTTACAAAAGTGCTGAAACAATGTATGGAAGTGCTGTAGATTTTGATGGAAGCACTACTTTAATGAAAGCGCTGAAACAATGCATGAAAGCATTGTAGAATTTGATAGAAGTGCTATTTCAATGAAAGCACTAAAATATAGACTGGAAGTGCTGAAACAGTGCTCAAAAGTGTTATTTCAGAAGCACTAAAACAGTGACCAGAAGCGCTGAAACAGGTTTCCAAAATGCTTAAAAATAGAATTTGATGACTCTATTGTAAAATCTGATTTGGCCTTGTGGCATACTGTATCAGGGATTGCAGAAGATAAGAAGGATGTATGCACTGACTACGGTTGTGATACTGAGTGAGAGCTCTTCTTTGAAAGAAGATTCGTGAATAGAGCAACTCTACCACGTAATCTATTGTGTGACCCCTAGCAAAATCATGATATATGTGGATGAATGTTCTATGTTGTAAGAAGAGTTTTCAATTTTGATATAGAAAATGATGTTTTCTCAATTTATTTCTATAACCGAGAGGTTTCTTGGGTTTTGTGACTTTGATTTTTCTCTTGACAAACGTGGTGGACTTCCATTTTCGCAGCATGGATTTTTCTGATTTAACTTGACTTTGTTGTTTTTAGGATGATCTTAAATCTGATTTTAATGAATTTGTGAAAACACAACAAGCAATTGTAAATATTTGTTTTAACTGAATAGATCGTGTATGGTCAAGAATCATGAATGATTCTTATTGGTTTTGACGGGTTGTTTTGACAATTGTATACAAATCAAATAGACTCACACTTAAGGACAAGTAGGTCATCATTATACTCATAGCCCACATCTTGAATTACGTTGACTCACACAGTTGTGTCACCCCTAGAGGGTGCCTGTGTTTTTTTTGTTGTCAGGCACATACTCAAAGTGACGGAAGTGGATACTGAATCCCTTGAGCAAGCGGTCCTTGGTAATTATATAGTGAGTGTCTTGGGGGTAGATTCCTCCCTCCCCTTGCACTGTGAGTATGACAATGTATGGATACTGACTCGGCGAGAAACTACTCTATGGTTTGTAGATATGGTTTCCGTTTGGTGCGGCAAATAGATAAACTTCCTCAGGAGACCTTCCAATCTTTAGAACAAAGATTTTGGGGATGGTTATCTTGCTCACTACCATCAAGTTGGAATTTCATCAACAACTTGCATTTTTATTATAGTGGGTTGGAAAACCTGGCTTTGATTGTTCCCACTTAGGTCATTCCCGTAGGGTGAGTACTTTTTCCCACTATGCCAGGCTTGCTAAAGGATTTAATAAAGCGTAAATGATATGAAGTAAAAGTGAATTTGGCACTTTGGTCACCTAGTTAAGGGGAGAGAATAAGCCTAATCACCACAAGCACAACATATAATTTTGTCTTGTTTTAAGCCCAAAAATAAATTTGCTAATCTATGTGAAGGTGTTGCTTCATAGAAATCATGATGTTCTTTTTAACTTCTGCTATAAAAATGTGATGACTATCCTAGGATTGATAGATTTGCTTTAAGAAAAACAAAAAAGTGATTATCCTAGTATTGATATATTTTAGGAACTTTGAAATGACTATCCTAGATTGATCAGTTTTAGTCCGACTGTGAATAGAAATAAAATCTCGTTGTGGATGCATTGGATCCAGACTAATTTTACAAAAGCACTGGAACAATCCACAGAAGCACTGAAACTTTTACCTAAAGTGCTAAAACACAAAAGCGCCAAAACAGGATACCGAAGCGCTGAAGTTTTTCATGGAAGCGCTAAATCACAAATGCACTAAAACAGTCGACGAAAGTGCTAAAGTTGAAAGCGCTAAAAGTTTTGATGGAAGTGCTATAGTAACATGGAAGTGCCAAAATAGAGCATGGAAGTGTTGTAGTTTACCCTAGAAGCGCTATAGTTTTTGATGAAAGCGCTAAAAGAAAACATGCCGAGAGCCTGCGTGACACTTTCTAGAAAATTTGCAAAATTGGGGTTAATGCCCCATGGTGGGCACCAAATTGTAAGCGTGAATAAGTGAATAAGCACAAAATACACTTCTTAATATGGCATTATATCAAATATTAATCAAATTGAATCAATTCAAAGTAGTAATCAATTGAAAGCGTCATATTGTTCTCTATCTCCCAAGATTTATTAAATCAAAATGGCTCTCAGATCGTGACTGCACTATGATTGTTAAAATGACAATTGAAAGAATGAGATGGATACTAAGATAATGATATGGAATTGAATATGAAAATACTAGAATATAAATGAATTTAAACTAAGCATGGATTGACATGAAACAAATAATTGCAGCCATGATATTGAAGCTTGATTGTTGGATATTGGATGTTTGAATGCTTGATGCTTGAGTGCTTGAATTCTTGCAGAGTAAGAGTGCATAAAATTGATTATCTAGATCCTTTTCTTGGTTCAATGAGGTTGTATTTATAGAATTTTTGGCTGTAGAAATGCACAGGGAAAGCATTGAGAGGCTTGGATTCAATCTGGAGAATTGAATGGTGAGAGATGGAGGAGATTGAGAGAATTTTGGAGATTGTCTCCACCCATGAAAACACCAGGCAAGAGAAGAGGAAGGATTGATGGAGGAGGATTGAGAGATCAAATTCCAAATTTGTCTCCAATTTGTCTCCAAAACTTCTTGTGAAGTTTCAATCATTTAATTTTGACATATTTTAGACATGGTTTAGACATAGGATATCTAATTCATTTTTGAGAGAATATAGATGGAATATTCTTTGTGCTTTAATTCAAATATCTTGATTTATTTAAATTAGCAAAAGAGGGATAAATAATTTAATAAAATGAACTATAGGATAGTTGTTTATTAAATTAAACAGAAGAATGTGACAATTAATCAATAAAGTTTTTTGTCTTTATTTAATTAATTGAAGATCGATTGTGATAGATTGAAATAGGAATTTGATAATTAAATCAAACAAAGTATTTAATTTTGTTTATTCAATTAAGATGAATTTAAATGTGAACTATATAAATAATTATTTCTATTTATTCAGTAGTAGATGAAATTTAGGATAATCAATTAAATAATTTGTATTTAATTAATCGGATGCTCCAGACCATTTTTAGGTGTATACACAAATATCATGCATGCAATATGTTTAGTTGAAAGATTTCAAGAAGAACCTAAGGAAACATATGTTATAGCTGTGAAAAGGATATTTAGATATCTTAGAGGAACTCCAGATTATGGACTATGGTATTCGAAGGAAAATAATCTCACATTGAGTGCCTACACTGATGCAGATGGGTCTGGCTATATAGATGACTAGAAGAGTACAAGTGGCAGTGAATTCTTCTTTGGAGGAATATTAGTTTTGTGGTTGAGCAAGAAACAAGATTCGATTTCTTTAACTACTGTAAAATCAGAGTATATTGCAACATCATCCTTTTGTACATAGGTACTTTGGATGAAGCAAACCTCAATGGACATAGGTGTGGTGAGTGATGAACCTATCTCTATATTTTGTGACAATACAAGTGCTATAAAAATTTCAAAGAATCTAGTGATGCATTCTAGAACAAAGCACATATCTATCAAGTATCACTTCTTGAGGGAGAAGGTATTGAAGAATGAAGTTAAACTTGAATATGTACCTACCAAGGAACAAGTTGCAAATATACTCACTAAGGCCCTTTCAAAGGATACTTTTGAGTATCTCAGAGGGAAGTTAGGGGTTACTACACCTTCTTTGAACTAAGTGCACATAGAGGTGCATCAGTCCAGTGGATTCACAAACTTCTTTTGTTTTGGACTGATGATTGAGGTCTACTCCTCATGGGGAGTAAAGAAGTGCATTGTTGCATTATGTGATGTGGGTTTACTCCTAAGGGGGAGTGAATAGAGCTTTATATGGAAAGAACTTCCTTTTCCATTGATGTCAAAAGGGGGAGAAAGAATCATGTGAATTTTTTTATGCCTTACAGGTTGTCGCTTCTAAAAATCATGTATGTTGTGTTTGATGTTTTTCACATCATGTGTTTCCATCAATGACAAAGGGGAAGATTGTTGCAAGTATGGATGTGTTTGATGGTGTTTTCATTAATGTTATCATTGATGTCAACACAGTTCAGGTTGAGTATAGATGGTACTTGTATATTTGAGATATTATAGAAGTTCTTAGAGTACATTTAGCTATATTTATGAAGTTGTAGTATTTTTGCCAAGTGCTTTTGAGAAAATTTGAGAAATAATGAAGGAAGTGTCAAAGTGTGTGTTCTGAATGTGCTCCGATATCATGTTGTGCATTTCTTCTATGTTGATCCTATGCTTGTGTGGATCTATAAGTGTGTTCATGAGTTTCAATGGATAATATATCCTGATTTTTAGCTTCTAGTTTGATGAAGAATAAAAGACATATTCACCGGTGTGTGAACTAGTTTGGCAGAACTATTTATGTGTGGACTGGGAGACATATTTTGGCTTTGTAGTATTTTGATTTTTGGTTTCAGATCTTGTGCATCTGGGAGATGGCTCTTTTTGATGGTTTTTATGTTCTAACAAATTTGCTTGTGGTTTGGCATTCCAGAAGACCTGCTCCGGAGCTCTTGTGTTTTGTTGGATTGTTGAAGTGTTATCTATGAATAAAGTTGGTTGTAATTGTTGCAAATGTACCTGAGGTATTCTCAGAGATGGTAAAATATCTGGTGAAGGGTATGTGTAGGATCATGATGGGCCACAAAGTGGTGATATGTAAGTGATATGATGGCTCATGTGGTTGATGACTTTTTTTTACCCAAAATTGATGAAACGAAAAGGGTTTTTAAAAAATATTCTCAGCTTTCCACCAATATAAATTATGATTTAGTGAATTTAATAAATAATTATTATTCATTTTCTATTTGAATTACGACTGAAGTCCTAATTGATAGGCTGATTGAAAAACATCTATAGCTTTCAAATGATATCATATTTTTTGAATCTGAAACATGTGTCACATTTTATGCTTCGCATACTATAGGATTAAAATAAAATGAATTTCATGAAGTTTTGGCCAAGTTAAGGTGGTCAGATAAACGATTTTTTTTAATTTTTAAATTTGTACTAAAAAATTCATAATTAATTATTTACTTGGAAATAAATTACCAAAAATTATGGATCACATTGGGACATGAGTCCTCTACTTATATCTAAAATCTTATAAAAAAATACTATCATCTTATTGTGGTTAGGGCGGTTAGGCAGACACCCACATTTTATTTTTTCCTTGAAATTTAAGTACTACTGCATTGAAATTTCAAATTTTCAACAAATAGATTTTAAAAAAATAAAAATAAACATAGTAGTTTAGAAATTACATTCAATTTTCTACAGTTTCTATTCTTATAATTTTTTGAAATAATATAGATAACTTATTCAAATTTTTATGTCAAGTTGCCTAACTCTGATTTTTTGAATTTTCATCGCCACTTAAGGGCCTATTTTTTCCATGATGATCCTACACATACCCTAAAGTTTATTGAGTGATCCACATGTGATTATCTTGTTGGAGATGCATGTTCTTCAAAGATCATTGGTGTTTTCATTAGGCTTGGCCGACCTAGTGTCTACACGTTACATTAAGTTTTTGCATCAATTTGAGGAAGGATGTGATTGATCCAAGATGTTGTTTGGGTTCTAAATTAAATATGTAACTGGTCCTCTCTCATTCTTATCCACCATGATAATGTTGATTAGCAAACCTAGTTTGAATTTGTAAATGAAATGGTATAGCCAACCTTGGAGAGTGTTTCTAGGGTCGAAGATGATATAAAAGAAATTCAAGTTGTAGCTAATTTGATATCCATCCATCCACAAATCGAGCAAGTAAGTGAAGTGTGCGAACTAGTGTGAAATGTAGAGAGTGAAAGAGTGAATTGAGACAACAGTACTCTAAGGTGTTAGATTCCTGAAAGTAGTGAGTTGATGGTGTCTACAATCTTCCGATCAAGTTGTGAATGTGTGGAACCCTAGTGGTGGATTTTCATTTATCTTTTCTTCTCTCTAGGCAGTGAGCCTCCTTCTAGACAATGAGTCCTTTGTTGGCAATGAGCTTTTGTATCTGGGTAGTGAGCCCTCTAGCAGTGAGTCTTTGTATCCTATATTGTATTACTACTATATTGTGAGTTAATCATTACCGTGGTTTTTCCCTCATTGGGTTTTCCACATAAATTATGTGTCTCTGGTGTTTTCTTTTTGTTATTTGCATTTCATGTTTACACTTAATAATAGATTGAAGTTAAAGTGAAAAGATTAAGTTTAGAAGTAAAGTGACTTGATACAATTGATTAACCCACCCCCCCTCTTAGTTGTCTTGTTCATTTCAACATAGAATTCCAAATATCATTCATAAGAGTGAATTAGCTAAATACATAAGTGATCTAATTACTCTACTTAATATAGTATTGGGAAACCCTATTTCTAAATATAACATCTACTCTTGGATGTGCTATTTATACTCACCATTATGAATGACACAAACAAAATTGATTGGAAAACCTTAAATAGTGATCATTTGCATGATCAACTATGTGATGTATAAAATACCCAAAAAATATATGACATATTATTTTCTATATATTTTGACAAGGAGATCAATCTTTCCAAGTTTAACTACAATAGAATAAATGAGTTTGAGAGAAAACAAATTTTATGAAAATTATCCTAAAATGGAGTTGAAAGCAAGAAACAAACACTTCAATAAGGTAAATGATCCCTTTGTCTTCTATCTAGTCATACTTGAACTAGATAATTGTTAGAATAAGGGATCTCATTCAAAGCTACATCTATAATCACTGACTACAGAAATCAGTTTATCCATTTTTAAAAATTTACCTATATTAGAGTTGGAGGGTTTACCACCACTCCATATATGATCTATTAAATTATCATAGTAATAAATTGTCTTGTTAGAATTATGTAAGCACTTGATTCAATATCATAAGATACTTTCAAATAAGCATAAGACTAGTGTTTTGTTCCCTGTTCAATTTTGAATACACATATACTGACATGCTAAGACTATTAAAAAAGAATGAAAACAATTACTCTATATCTCTATAAGAAAAGAGGAAATTATTATCCTTGAGGGGAGATTGAGATTTGATTATATTGAGCTATACAAAAACCAACATAACATTTAAAATATTTTTAGGTTGACTACATGGATGAACATGAGGTTAAAATAAAATATTATTCTAACCTAACCATATATTGAATTTGGGTGCATGATATTAGCAATTTACCAAAGGGGATCTCAAATTATGGAGAAGTGGTCAAGAATTATTGGTGTGATCATGGTTTAGTACATATTTGGTTCCTTTCTAAGACTCATTCACACCCTTATGGAAATTTTAAGGAATGATTAGTTTAGCTACCTTTTATCTTTCAAGTCATATCATCATAACAATTGTCATAATCATATGTAGTTATGTGTCTCATCTTACCTAATTAGAAATTTTTTTATTTTACATCACACATATTGTATCTTATATGCATTGTATCATTATTGGTAATGTAACAATATTGATTACTTATATCTTTCGTGGAAGGTTATTTGGTGTTGTAGAAATTTTTTGGTCCTATGATTCTTTAAGGTGACTCCAACATGGTATCTGATCTTTGATTTTGTAAGCCAATTCTCAATTTTGTAAATATCCTACCAATATTTTTTATTGGATGCAGCCTAGTCTATGTCTAAACCAAGAATCAATCTAGAAGGGCCAAATCTATATGGATTAACTATAAAATTGATATAATTTGGTCATATTCCATTGGAGGATTTTTTAGAACATACCTTGGTTGTCCAATTTTTCTGTTATTTGCATAGGCATTGTAATTATCAAAATATTCTATAGCATAATCCCTTGACTATTAGCATAATATTTGTGCAAAGGTATTTCTAAAATGTTATGTTTTAATAAAATATTTATTTTATTTGAGGGTATAAGCTATGGAGACAAGTATACCATAAAATATTTTTCTTTGTACTATAGGCAGCCCATTGGATTAAACCCTTGCCATCTCACCATTTTATGTAGGATTCCCAATTATTATAAACTGTTACTATGTAATTGTTAACCAATATTCTACTTGAGCACTAGCCAGTATTCTAATTGTTAGCCAACATTATAATATAATTGAGTTTCTCCACATGATGTGGTTATTCAAGAGCATTATGATCTTGAGAGAATTTTTCTTTAGGGAGAGTTGATCATGGGTCTTATTTGTATAGAATTTATTGATTTGATTCTTCATCAATATTTTCCCTCATAGAACACATTGATTCATTGAGTATAAATTGACATTAATGGCTTGATCATTTGGAATACATGTGTGGGTCATCCCACAATACTGGGTCCCAAACTTGGGACATCTTGATTTTCACCTGAAATCATTTAAAAAAAAAAAAACTAATGATTTAATCCTTGAGGGATTCAGTCTAAAGGGTTTTAATTGAAGAGGGTTAGATACGACCCACTTAGATCAAAACCCCTTGGATAGAACCTCTCTAGTCTTAAATCATACCCATAATAGAGTATCCTTCACATCTATCAAAATGCTAGGAAAAACACACTTTTTATTTACCTTTTGAGGGATTAAATAAATTCATTTAGAAATTAATTGTTGTAAGTATGTAGTTCTTATGATAAGCTTTCCAAAAAGTATAATTTTAAATATTTTTAATTTTGTAATTATATTTATATTATGTTTCATGTGAATGTTATTTTTCACTAAACATCAAGGTATTTGTTTCACATAGGAAGAGAAATAGAAAAATAAAATAAAATCTAAAAAATATGTGTGCACTAGGTATTGATATTCTTGTTTCAAGAAAAAAAATAGTTTCAATACATACAAAAAAAATTATGCATGACGACATACACTTATGTCTAGATTATAATTACTTTGACTTTAAAAAATAATTTTAAAAAACTATCAAATAAAAAATTATGAAAAAATATCCATTGCACTAGATATTGATGTTAAATATCTATATTTTTAAAATTATAATTTTATCCTTTCAATAAAAATAGTTATTCATGATGACATAAACGTCACTTTATAAAAATGTTGTTAACTATAAGAATAAGTTATTAAAAGTTACATAAAAAAATTCACAATTCATTTCTTTTCTTTTTAAATATATTTAGTATTGACACACAAATCCTCACAAATCACTAGTTCACATCATCTCCAAATTATTAATGGTTTAGTTGTTGTAGGTTTTGTAAAGTGAAATTTTGTAAAAAATTGCTGATATCAATGTCCAACGTGGCCAAAAAGTGGGACATAGTATTGTGGGGTAACTTGTACCTTAAATAGTTGAGCACATAGAATTTGGTGTTGGTTCTTCCTAAGATTTCATGCATAGAAGGAATTTTTTCAAGGTTGTGTTATAGGAAAAAACCATTAGGGTATCTTTCCTAAGGGTAAGTCCACTCATGTTAAATAACCCATGGTTTTGTTCCATAGTGATCTTATGTCATTTCTGACTTCTTCATTTTCAAAGGCTAAGTATGTGCTCACTTTTATTTATGAATTTTCACAATGCACATGGGTGTAATTTATTATGTACAAGAGTGAGGTTTTCACCACTTTTAGGACCTACAAATAATTTTTGAAGCATTTAGGTCTTTCTCTTTGATGGGTTCACATATATAATTAGGGGAATATGTGAACCAAAAATTTCAAGATTTATTATAATGAGCATGATATTCAACATCAACACATAATTCTATACAATCCTTGATACAATGGTGTGGCTGAGAGAAAGAACATAACATTACAAGAGATGGAAAATTTTATACTTCATTCTAGGTTCATGATGTTGGAAAAGGTGTCTCAACCTTTCTCCTAATGTTAACATTTTAAAAAGTGAAATTTTTGGAAACAAAATAGAAAAACACACTTTTTAGGCTATAAAGTTGGTTTTTGGCCAAAATAATTATTCTTGATTTATTGGCACCACCTATGGAAGTTATTTTTGTTTATATTTCTTTGAGTAATTCATTTTTTTATAATGGGCCCAATCAACCCATAAAATCAAAAGTTATGGCCTTATAAGTTTTACATAGGAAATGTAAAAGGTTATTGGACATAGAAAAATAGTTGTAAAGGGAAGTGACATCTACTAACCAACTTATAATACATGTTACAATACATCATAAGGAATATTTTATTGGGGGATAATTTAGGAACCAATTTTGGGTGGTTTAAGCTCACTAATATATAATTACCATTTGATGGTTCTGGGTATCATATATAATGCCCCACAATTGAACCAATAGGACATTAGCTCAAATACATTGGATGGATTTTGTGAAGTATATAATATATAATGTTTGAGAATAATCTAGATCTACTCATGATGTCTCATCACAATGTGACATGGAAAAAGTAGAAGATTACTCTACACACTCTTAACTTAGTAGGAATGTTGGAAACACTTAAAATATTAACTAAGAAGGGTTAAAACCTTCTCTATCCTTCACAATACCAGGAGAATGATCTCCTACAACCCTAGGTTGACAATCAGATCCTTTTGGAAGGTTGCATGAAAAATGATGCAAGAGATGACATAGGTCCTCAATGATGACACTTGAGAACTAAGTAAAAGTAATAATAGGACCCTAGGACTATGGTGAAAAAAATTTGCACACAAATTTTTCCAAAAAGAAGTCCTAAAAATATAGGGAAAGCACAAGTTCAGAGTTGGAGAAAGTTTGACTAGGTCTTGAAGGTTCAAATGAAAAAATTGGTCGAAACAAAATAAAATTACAAGGTAGAAAAAATATCTAATAAGGAAATAGGGCTTATGAAACCTCCACCTATCAATGGTTAAGAGGATTTACTCTCTAGTTTTTGTATGGGGACAAGGCTTCCCCTACATAGTACTAGGCTACCCCAACACACTTAGCCAAAATTTTATATTTTTTGGCTTACAAAACTAGGTCATCCTTGAATACCAGGATGCCCCAATATGCTAATAGGTTGACCCACCTAATACTAGGACACCCCAACATGCTACTAGGCCACCCCAATAGTTTTAGTCAATTTTTAGAAAAAATAGATTAACTTAATTTCAAACAGGACTGCTTAGGTGCAGGACCAAGCTGCTAGCTATGAAAATTGACACTTAGGTTCATTTTAAGCACCAAATGAAATATTTATATATTTATTTTAGAATTTATTCATCATTTTAAGGATAAGCATAAATATTTCATGCTCAGTACCAACACGAAAACATGTAAATGATCAAAATGTTATTTTCTTTTACAAGTTATATCCATCACCAAAGAGAGGTTTCAAATCAATAATTTTATAATATAAATGAATAATATACATAAATATGCATGAATTAAACTTGAAATTACATGATGCAATTTCTATCCTCAATCCACAAATCGTTGGTTCCCAATGGTGGTTCCATGCCACCTAACCATGTGATGCTCGTACGCTCACCCCATTGTGCTAGGAGATAGTCACAATGGCTTAAAAACTCACACCCATAATACATATGGGGGAAAGATGGTATCCACTCACACAAGACATGAAGAATACCCAATAAACAATATAATAAATTACTTACTAACATAAAGGAATTACACATCTTTTAGGTGTTGCTCAATCTACTTTAGGGTTAAATGTTAGAGAGAAAGAGAGGGAGTGTTATCATGGACACTCATGTGGGGATGATCGTGGAAATAAGTACAATCTCATATAGATGAGAATACTTGATTTTACAAGTCTTACTCTCCCTAAGAATCTTGTCTTCCTCAATCATCCTTAGCCTGTACAAGCACTCAAGGCATGAGAGGGATACCATTATCTTAATTAGTTCAATACCCCATTTCTCATTAATCCTCACTTATTATTATGAAAATCCTAACATTTTGATTTACTATGGGAAACTTTGGGTTGGATTCATGTTGGGATCTAGTCCCACCACTCTCTAACACTTAGACCCTAAGATCATCACACCCTATAATGGGTGTGACATGAAAACCAATGCAAATATATTTTTTCCCAATTTCAATGACACTTTCCCATAATGCATAATATCTCATTACATGAGGTTCCATGTTTTCCAAACATCTAAATTCAATCATTTTCATAGAAAATTTTCAAAATTTCCTATATTTTTTGATGCATAAAAACATGAAAATTCCCAAATCCACCATGGAAATTCATAAAATAAAATAAAATTTGGAAATAAAAATTCTAACAATACCCTTTGCTTGAAAATATTCCCAATACCCTTCTTAAGCTATAAAAGTGGCATTTTTATCATTTCCTTAAAAAATGGGCATGATAACCCTGCTACTTAAAAAAATAATTTTTACACTTAAAAATTAAATTAAGCATCTAAATTTCCAAATGAAATAAGTTAGGTACTCCCATAATCATTATCCTACAAAAAAATTTGAATGTAAATGACCAAACAAATTTAAAACAATGAAAATACCTCATTTCCTGCCAAAATTTGAAATGTAAAGTTTGTCAAGCATGCCAAACGAGGAGTCACAAGAACAAGCAAGCGTGATCCCTTCCCAATTCTTATCCCAATGGATCCAACCTCATCAAATTCTAATAAGAAACATACTCCCAATCAATGATTTTCCAAATTTCTCCTACAAAGTCTTTCTCTCTCAATATTTTCCCAATTTCACAACATAAAAATAAAAATGGAATCTTTTTTCCTTATTTACCAATTTCAAAACCCAATTAAAATTTAATTGAAAATTCATTTTTCTAATATGGAATTCAAAACTCCCTCAATTTCTTCCAAAATCAATTCAATCAATTGAATCCATTAAAAAACATCTTTTAACATATAATTTAACCATTAAATCCATTTAAGCAATAAAATTGAATTAATTTTATTGGAAATTAGAATTTAAATAATTCAACACACACACTTTCACTAGGTTTCTACAATAGGGTTATGGTATCCAAAATCATAGCAAATCTAACTAACATGGTAAGATATTAGGAAGTCATACTCGAATCAAGTACGGTGATTAAGGTTAAAAAATTGGACAATGTGACATATCCCGTATAACCACAGTCGAGGAATGACTAAGACCTATGAAGCCAAGTGGAAAAATTCCCCATACCTATATCCACTCAGCAAATTTCAAGTGTACATGTGCATATATATGTGTGTATATTTATTCAAGATTATTTGTAACATCACGATTATTTTGTATTGACATTAGTTTAGATGCATCTTTCGATAAAGTTCTATTATGATGATGTTATTATGGATTATGCTATTTTATTTTATGATTATGATGTATACCCTGTTCAGAAATTTTATGTGCTATATATATGGGTATGTGTAGGATCATCATGGAAAAAATAGGCCCTTAAGTGGCGATGAAAATTCAAAACATCAGAGTTAGACAACTTGACGTAAATGTTTGAATAAGCTATCTATATTATTTAAAAAAAATGTAAGAATAAAATCTGTAGAAAATTGAATGTAGTTTCTAAAATACTAGGTTTATTTATTTTTTTAAATCTATTTATTGAAAATTTGAAATTTCAATGTAGTAGTACTTAAATTTCAGGGAAAAAGGAAGAAGTAGGTGTTTGTCTGACCACCCTAACCACAATAAAATGATAATTATTTTTTATAATATTTTAGATATAAGTAGAGGACTCATGTCCCAATGTGATGCATATTTTTTTGTAATATTTTTCCAAGTAAATAATTAATTATGAATTCTTTATTACAAATTTTAAAAATATAAAAACTCGTATGTCTGACCACCTTAACCTAGTCAAAACTTTATGAAATTCATTTTTTTTTAATCCTATAGTATGTGGCGCATGTTTTGGATTCAAAAAATATGATATTGTTTGAAAGCTATAGATGATTTTCAATCAGCCTATCAATCAGGACTTTAGTCATAATTCAAATAAAAAATGAATAATAATTATTTATTAAATTCAAAGTAAAGCATAATTTATATTGGTGGAAAGCTAAGAATCTTCTTTAAAAACCCTTTTCATTTCATCAATTTTGGGTAAAAAAAAAATTGTCATCCACATGGGCCATCATATCACTTACATATCGCCACTTTTTGGCCCATCATGATCCTGCACATACCCATATATAGCACATTAAATTACCAAACAGGGTATATATCATAAACATAAAATACTTATCCAGATATACATGTGCATAATCATAAAATAAAATAGCATAATCCATCATAACATCATCATAATATAACTTTATCGAAAGATGCATCTAAACTGACGTCAATACAAAATAATCATGATGTTACAAATAATCCTGAATCAATATACAAGTAAAAGTATACAATCAAATGCAAAACATGTACTAAAGATCCAAACATGAGAGGCACCACATCCTCCCCCACTAGAAATAGGATTACTCTTAGAAGGCTAAAAAAATATGAGAATAAAGAACTCTCAGTTGTGTTGCATCATCCCAAGTCATTGAAGACTCATCATTCAGGTCACATTGAACCCTTACTTGCTCTAGATCCCAACCTTTAAGGACCAATATTCATTGTTAGAGAATACAAATAGGCTCTAAAGAAAGTTTCTTTGCCTCCTAGACATACAAAGCACCCCAATCCAAACCATGGGTTGCATCCTGAATATACTACCTAAGAATTGAAACATGGAATACATCATGGATATGCGATAGGATAGGTGGAAAGGTAAGATGGTAGATAGCATGACCAATCCTCATAAGGATCTCAAAAGTTCTAAAAAAGTGTGGTGTGAGCTTAGAACCTTTCCCATAATGGATATGACTCTTTCGTGGTTACACTCAAGAAAATAAAATCAGCTACAAAGAAATATTGATCCAATCTATGGGCATCGACATACTTATTATAACGATATTGGGCTATCACCAAGTGCTCCCTAATCTAAATAACCTAATTCTCCATATCCTGAAACATTTTGAGACCTAAGAAAACATGTTCCTCCAAACGATCCCAGCTCAAGGGAGTATGGAAAGGTTGAAAGGAAAAGAAAGGTGTGGAAATGCTTTCCTAATGAAAATCAATTAAGAGAGGGTTACAAAACTTTGTTTCAAATCCTTTAACTTTTACAGTTTCATTTAAGATTGCAAATTTATTTAGATATTTCATATTTAAGCATTAAACCACAACATAAATTTTGCATGGGAAAACCCTTTCAGGGAAAAACCCACACACCAAAGCACAGATCAATTGTATTACTATAATAAATTATTGCAATACATCTCTCAAAGTCTATGCTCTTGTAGGTGTAGTTTCACTGTGATACAAGATTCTAGAGTGAATTTGACAATATAATGATATACAAATATTACAACCACAACATTTTACATAAAAATGCACTAAGGAATCAATACATACTTCTCATACATGAGCATCAAACCCATATTTTTTATATGCATGCAAACTAAAATTGACAGCATGCATGAGTCTCGAGTGACTTGATTAGCAACCTGTCAAACATGCACATACATGCAAGAACATGTAAGATCATGAAAGTCTTGCAACTCCAAAAATCAAGCAACCTCACATGCTAGGTGTTCCATAGATTAAAATTAGGTCAACTGCCAATTTAGAACTCAATCTTGACTCCTAGTCATTCTCAGTGGCAACTCAGTCTTTGTTGAGAAACTTTCCCTTCCAAGCTTCAATAAACAAGTCAAAACACATGCTACATGGTATCATGGCACACATGTACTATAGGTTTTTTCAATTATCAATGCTCAAATGAGAACCCAAGTGACAAGTCTTACATTTCCTTGCTTCCACTTTTTTGAAGAGATAAATACTCACACAAGTGGACCCTGCCAATGTTTTCTTCAAAAAAAAACTACCACATGTCAAGGTGGTGGCCATTTTAGAGGTATTAAAAACATTATTTTCCCAATGGAGCACCCATATTACATGTGTCACATTTTTATCCTTTTTCACCTTGCATGTAGGATTCCAACTCTTCGATGGGTCCCATAAAGTGACTTAGCAATTTGGAATCAATTATTTTGCATTTAATAAATAAAATCGGCAACTTAGGGGTAAAGAATTAAAGAAATAATCATGGGAATCACTAATATTGAGATTCCTTAATCCAAAAAAAGGTCAACCATACAAGGCCTAAAAAGGTGTCATACCAAGAGAACTATGGTACCAATTATTATAGGCAAACTCCTCAAGGTACAAATAGTCCTCCCATCTTGATTGTTGGGCCATAATGTATATACAAATAATGTCCTCAAGAACCTAGTTCACTCTCTCCATTTTACCATCTATCTCAAGATGATAGGAAAAACTAAAATTAAGTTTTCCCCCCAAATAATTATGTAAGGAAGTCCATAACTTAGATCTGAACACTAAATGTCTATCCAAAATTATCATGTAAGGAATATTGTGCAAATGTATAGTGTCCTCCATGAGCACATGTTCCACTAATGTGACTAAATACGAGGACCTCATAGGTGAAAAATGGGAAACCCTCAACAATTTTTCCATTGCCTCCATGATAGCATCATGACGAAGAGAAGACATAGGTAACCCAATAATGAAATCAAGAGAAACTATACCCCACTTCCACCCAACAATGGCATGTGACTATAAAAGACCTATGGGATGTTGGTGATCAGACTTAACCTAGTGACACTCAAGGAATCTAGCCATACAAATTAAAATATCACACCTCATCCCCACCCAATAATACAAATATCTTTAAGTTCAATGTGCATCTTCTTAATTCCAGGATGTGTTAAATATGGAGCACAATGTGACCCAGACAAAATTAACAAACAAATTTCTCTAGAAAGTGGAATATAAATATGACAAAGATACCACAATATTCCATTAGAATCTAAAGAATAACTACGAAACTTTCCCTCAAGGGCTCTCTCAGACACTATCAGTGCTCTCACTACCTGATACCACATATCATTAGGAAGTGCCTTAAGAATACAACCTTGTAAATCAGTACCAATGGTCAACACTAAGATCTCATGTTGCCTTCTTCTAAAGGAATCTTCAACAAAATTATCCTTCCCTTTGATGTAATTAAAATCAAAGTAATATTCACACAAAAACTACATCCAATGACACTATTGATAATTTAGGCCTGGCTAAGTAAATATATATTGAAGACTACGATGATCAGTATGAAGCTCAAACCAATGACCCAAAAGAAAATGCCTCCAACGAACAAGCATATGGACTATTTTTGCTAACTCCAAATCATGAGTGGGGTAGCTCATCTCATGATCCTTGAGATTTTATGATTCATAAGTGATCACTTGGACCTCTTTTATGAGAACCACCCCATACAATCTAATGATAGATCACTACAAACAACAAAATCTGATGTTGGATGTGACACAACCAAGATAGGTGCACTAGCCAATAGCTCCTTAAGAGCTTGAAAATATGCCTCACACATCTCTGACCACACATACTTATTCCATTTCATTTGAAGAGAAGTGATAGGATGAGCCACTCTAGAGAAATCTATCATAAAATGAAGGTAATAACCCACCATACCTATGAAGCTACGAACCTTTGAAACACTCAAGGGAATTGGATAATCCACAATAGCTTGAAACTTTGAGGGATCCACTAAAATACCCTCACCTCAGATAACATATCCCAAGTATGTCACCTCACTCTAGAAGAACTAACACTTCACTAAACTGCCATAAAGCTGATGGTCATGCAAACACTACAAAATTTGACATAATTGAACCTTATGTTCCTCCACTTTTCTAAAATAAATGAGAATAATATCAAGGAAAATAAGGAAAAACTGATCTATATTAGTGTAAAATACCACATTCATCAAATTCATAAATATTGAAGGTACATTTATCAACTCGAATGGAACCACCATGAACTCATAGAATCCATAATGAGTATGAATTATTGTCTAATGACTATAATCCCAAATCAAGATCAATCTTTGAGAACACCTTGGATTCCCTCATTTGATCAAACAAATCCTTGATCCTTTGAAAAGGATATTGGTTCCTCACCATCACCTCATTAAATTGTGTATAATTGATACACAAATAAAGAGACATGTCCTTCTTCATGAAGATGATTGGTACTCCCCAAGGGGAAACACTAGGAATAATGTGTCCCTTCTCCAACAACTCCTCCAACTTCAAATGAAGCTCACTGAGCTTCTGAGTGGTCATGCAATAAGGTTCCTGAGAGAGGTTTTTTCCCTAGTATGAGATCTATCTAAAAGTCTATATCCCACTTAGGTGGCATCCCCAGAATGTCACTCAAAAATAGATCTGTAAACTCTCTAAGAAGAGGATGACCATCAAGATTCACCTCTCAAAACTCACCCTCAGTAAGATCACTCACTAAGATGGAAAACATCTAGCATCCCTATCATATAATATGTTTTAGTTTCTTAAGTGAAATCATGTGAAGAGAAATAGGTCTCTAGACCCCAAGAAGCTCCACTCGCTCACCAAGATCATCCACACACTTGATCAAACTATCATAATAATCAATACATGTTTGATGAGACTTTAACCAATCCATACCCAATAAAATCCCATAAGACCCTAAGGATAGGATACATAGGTCAATTGTGGTGGTGAAGGTGCCTAACTCCAACACACAACTATGCACAAGGGAGAAAATTACCACCTTAGCATTGGTGGCTAACTTAGCCTACCAACTAACACTCTACTTCGGTGTCACAAGCCTACATCAATCCACAAGGAATGAGGAAAAAAGGAATTTGAAGCATTATAAACAAATAAAATAGATACATGTATTCCATCTAACACACTTGATGACTCAACCATAGTGCCTTGATGCTCAACCTGATGATTATCCACCACCAAAAACACTCTATGGAATCTCTCAACATCTCGTAATGTAGGCCAAGGAAAAATTTAGTGGTGAATCTTCACCAATTGGCGAATTCTAGGAATTGGGCAAATTGAAATTGGCGAATTTACCATATTGAACAGGGTGTTCAAATCACTTGGATTTCATGAACTATCGATCCAATGCATGTCCATTTGCCAACAGTTTTTTTTATGAGGCATGTTTAGGCAATAAATTCACCATAACAGACTATGTGTTTCCAATGGACTGATTAATATTTTCACCTAGAATCCCAGGGAGCATGTCATAAAACACCAACATATTTGCCAATACTATTAAAACAAAATTATACGAGGACCCATTTCACCAATTAAAATTTACAAATAGTTTCTTGTGAAAACCCATTTCGCCAATTAAAATTTATAAATAGTTGCTTATGAGGACCTATTTCGCCAATAATATTTAAAATAATTACATTTGAGGACACATTTCATCTTGAAAATTACAAAGTATCGTTGTATAAGCATGCAAAATTTGCCAAATTTTTACAATACCATTTAAAAATCCCATGAAATTTTCCAAATATGGATTGATATAAATACAATTGAAACTGTTATTTATTCTTACAAAATTTGTTCAGTTCTAAGATTCTACTTCTCAATTTAGAAATCAGCGAAACCCGAAAACGTAGACTCAAAGGTGAGTGATCATTTCTTCATACTATTATTAGTTATTATTTATAATAATAAGATGTATTTATCTATTTTCCATTCTTGCTTTAGTCTTAAACATGATTTTGAGTAGGGAATGGGATCTATATTCTATATTGGTCTATCCTTCTTAAACAAGAAGACATTTTTTTCAAGATTTTATTCGAAGTGAGATATCAATATGTCGAGCAACAAGGGTAAGACTCCTAAGGGTAAAGAAGAGATTGGGAGGCCATCAAAATTCCCAAAACATGAAGGTACCATACAGTCTTACTTTGGAATTGGAAAAGCTTCTAATCCATCATATCAAGGTGGAGCTACATTATCAACTCTTCCATCAAATATTATTGAAGATGGCATTGACAATACCTCATTGCCATAGGAAGGTCAAGGTGAGATTGTCATTGAGTTAAATCAAAATGTATTAAATGAGGATGGCAATACCACAGAAGATGTTCCAAGGGATACCCTAGTTATCCAGAATGAGATAATTGACTTGGATGAGGATGATGTTGGTAGCAAGAAAAGAAAAGTCAAATCAAAATTGGGGCGCGAGTGGGAAATGACAAGGACTTTTCAACTTGGTTGGTTGTCGAAGTACCCATTCCTTGAACCAGTGGGGGTATCAAATGAAAATGATATTGAAAGGGAAACATAGCTCAAATGTAAGATTTGTAGTTGGAAATGTGGAAGAGACAAGACGATGTAGCTAAAGCTTGACACTATAGAAAATCATATGAGTAAATTTTATGAAAAAAAAATTAGACGGAAAGGAACAATCAATCGTATGATGGAAATAAAAGGAAGAATGTCTTCATGTTAAGTATGTCACAGATTATGGAGAGCATAACCATAGAATTTTGAAGATTGAAAAATGTGAAGGTACACTTGAGGCTCATTTTGGAAAAGCCATGGCAACAACAAATCTGTCAAAAACTATTTAGATGAGTGTTGTTTTTCATATTTTGTCTAGGGGGTGTCCTATGACAGACTACCCAAAATATTTTGATTTATTATCTTATTTGAGTGTTCCCCACTTTCCCTTCTCACATTGGTTAGTAAACACTAGATGGGATTGGGTGAACTATCTTGCTACAGTGGAAAAGGAAGATTTAAAGGAGAAAGTAAAAGAGTCAAAATTTCATTGCATTATCTTTAGATGTAGTTACTATGGTAGACAATACTTTTTGGGGTTTTATGCATTTGTATACTATAGAACAACATGTTCACCAAGCTCATCTTCTCTGTGTTCATAAAATTAAGGACACTTCGACATTGCAAAATCTATTTGAACTAGTCAAGAAATCTTTGAATGAAATTGTAGGTATGGATGAGTTGACAATTGCCAAAAAGTTGGTGTGTGTAGGAGCTAATGGAGCTGCAGTGTTGCAAGTTCAAAGGATCGGTGCTTGCACAAAGTTACAAACTAGTTGTACACCATACATGCTTGACATTCGTTGCATGGCCTACAAAATGAATTTAGCATTCAAAATTGTAAGAAAGTTTCCTACAGTATCAAAAGTTGAAAATCTAGTTTGCGAGATCCACGCATACTTCTACCAAAGTCCCAAATGTTTCCTTAAATTTCAAAATTTTGCTGAGGGAATAACACTTAGAAATAAGCTTCTCAAGGATCTCGATACCAGATGGATCTCCCTGCATGGACCAAATCAACGAGTTCTTTCAAAATATCAATCCTTGATTGGAGTGATGTACGAGCATCACAACATAGTAGACAAAGCTTCTGACCTCTTACATAGGTTAAGTGATATAGAGACACTCTTGACTTTAGCTAGTCTTCTCCCCATGCTAGATGAGATGAACAATCTTGTGAAGAAATCCCAAGATAGAACTATGCATATTTTTGAATATGCCAATCTACGTAAACTTACATGCTTGGACCTCAATCATCTATATCTAGATCTAACACAAGAAGGATAAAATTATTTGATGTGGAAAAAAATTATTGATTTAAATAATCCTGATAATTATTTATAGTTTAATGCAAGCGGGCACTTATGTATATATGTATGTGGATATGAGATACCAATGTACCATTGTAAGACAACCAGGTGCTCTAGTAGAGATGTACTTGCTAATGAGGAATATTTTAATGACATTGTTAAATCTGTTAGTGATAATTTGAAGGAAATTGCAAAATCTCTTTCCTTAGAGATTCATGAAAGATTCCCTTGACATGAAATACTTGAAGCAATGGGTATTGTGTATCCTCAATTTTGGGTAAATTGAGATAACCCAAAATATTTTCATGATCAAGTAAATATCTTGATTGAATAGTTTTCGAAAGAGGTAACATACAATGAGTAGCAATAGAAGGAATTTTAAATGAAAATAATATTAGACAACAATGTAGGATTTTTGCAACAGCTATGAGGGACTAGTATAAATCCATGGGCAAGGAGAAGGCCTTTGAATCGGGATCAATAAAAAAAAGGTCGGACAAGCTTAGGTCAGAGTGAAATATTGCATGGTTTGATGTCAAAATATTTCAAACTTCCTAATTTATGTCAAACAATGATATTGGGGTTGGTGGAGGATGAGATATTTTTCAGTACATTGGGGTTTTTGAAATCAAAGTTAAGAAACAGACTAGACAAGAATTTGGAAAATTGCTTGAGGATGAAAGGAACTACGTATAATGTCAAAAAATTTCCTTTTGGAAGGGCACTCGCAATCTAGAGGTCCACATGTGAAAGAAGAGGGATCATATTGTGCAACACAGGCTCTCCAATTCCAAGCATCGGTACTGGTGGTAGTGGTAGTGGCAATGGGCCTAGGATAGATGACGATGATATTGAAATTGACACAAATCACACAATGAATGTTGAATTTGAGAAACAGGCCGAAGAAAGTGAAGAGAAGACTTAGAATCAAGATGAATCTTTTACTTTATCTCAAGATGAGCATTGGTTTGAGGAACCTGACTCCGCTTGGGAAATGGAAGAGAATTAGCAAGTTTTAGGTATTTTTACTACACTTCATGAATTAGTTTCCATTGTTCCAAAGTCCAAACTGTAGTTGATGATATTTTATATTGTATTCAATGAACATTGAAATTGTGAATCATTGCACTTCATGATATCTTATTTTATATTGCACTCAAGATTGCATGAATCATATTCCAAACCGTAGTTGATGATTTTTTATATTATATTCAAATAAATTGTGAATCATTGCACTTCAAGATATTTTATTTTATATTTCGCTTCATGATATTTTATATTGTATTCCATCATCCATGAAATTGTGATATTTTTTTTTTTTTGGCAAAAATGCAATAGCCATTATATTATATTATTCTAATTATTATAAAATATTACAAAACGTGATTCAAAATGCATACTGGGAGGAAAGAATCAAGAAGAAAACCTCTGGTTGTAGCATATTTAAATACAAAACTAAAAAAATTGTTCCATTAGTGGAACTCAAAATATAGCCCAAAATAGGCACCCATTACATAGGTTTTCATCATGACGATCAAAAAATGTCTTCAAGTCAACAACCCTCCTTTTTATCTAGGTGGCCACCCAAAGTGAGCTACAATCCAAAACCCATACAAACATTTAATCTTACATGATAATCGTCACCACTTTGAGTGACAATTTGGCCTTGACCTTCTTTAAGGTCCTAGTGATGTCACTTTGTCCATTCGATAGGAAGGTCATCATTGTATTGGGGGGACATCCCTAAGTGTCCTACCGATGATGTTCACTCACACCGATAAGGCTTTCATACTCCACCTGGGGTTCACACTCACCTTTTCATCCTCATGTTTGCACCGTCATAATTAATATCAACACTTGTTGTGGTGGGAGATCCACCAATGCATAGGTACACCACTTGTGTAATTCCTAAGAATCAAGAAGGGAATCTACAATATTCGCACCAAGCTCTTGGAAAGAAGTTTGATCAAAGATTTGTTTGATCTCCACCATTCATTGTTTCCAATAGTGCATGTCATACATCATCTTCCACTAGCTTAGTATGTTGTCTGATCAACCTCATTTAATCTCAGTTGCTCATCCTCATTGTCAATGTCACCCACGTCATTATAACTGGGTCCCACTATGGAATGTTGCCTTCTCATCATTGTGTTGGGGGAAAAAGCTCTTAGATTCTGCCAATGGAATTTACTCTCGTTGGGTTACCGCTCACAATTCTCTGACCACCTCCATGTGGCATCCTATCAGAGCTCCCCTTCAAGAAGCTTCTCTTTCCTTCTACCTATTTCTCATTGCTTGACACATGACCACGTGGAAATGAGAGATGGGTTTGCTTTCTTCTCAGATGGGGCCCACACCATCTCTCCTCGTAACACGCAACTAGCAATAAAATCATATCATGCAACTCCAATTGCACCACTGACTCTCTCTTCTGAGTTGACTAGGTCAATGTGCACCTAGCTCATTCTGTGGGACCCAGCTCAGTATGGGTTACCACTCGCAATTCTCTGGTCGTCTCCACATGGCATCCTATCAGAGCTTCCCTGTGAGATGCTTCTCTTTCCTTTTTTAGGGCTTTGGTTGCTTGACACATGGCCATGCAAAAAGGAGAGATGGGCCTGTTTTCTGGTCGGATGGGGCCCACACCATATTTCCCGTACACGCACTTTTATAAATGCAGATTAACACTTATTGAAGACTTAAGAAATCTTGCAAAATAATTTCCTCTAATTGAGGATAATTTTTTTAAATTGGTAATGTCTTGCATTATGAAAATTTCCCTCTTATCACACCCCATGTTCACCAAGAAATCTGCTAATTTATTCCCTTCTCTATAAGTATGAGTGATCTGATAAGACTGAAACTGTTGTAATAAAGACCAAACTCTTTCTAGAACATGCTTTAAAAACCATTTTTGTGCATGATTTACCTTCCAATTATTAATAATTACCAATGAATCACCCTCAATATGCAAGTTACTTATGCCATATAACAAATAAATTTCCAATCTCATTAAAATAGCCTTTGCCTCTGCAATATTATTTGTACCTGTCGGGAGATGAACTGACTTGACTGCTAAAACCATAACCTCTGAATTTCTTAAACATATACCCACTCCTGATACCCCAGGATTACTTCATGAAGCCCCATCAAAATTCAATTTTATATAACACTCATGTTGCGCCTTCCATTTGACATGGTTCCTATCAATCTTTGTTGTTTGTGATTGTATATGACTGCCTAGAAATGGAATCTTCAAACTCTTCCAATTATGCATAACCAAATCATCCCAACTTGTAAAAACTAAGTTTATATCCTTAAGTTTCTGGATGCTTGAATTTACTAATTCTGAAACTGACTTTTCTATTTTACCACAAACTATTTTTGATGAAGAAGCAACTTTCCTAAAGATATGTAGGTTACACTCCCACCATATGTTCCAAATTACTAACACTGGTACCACTTTCTATATGCAAGAAAAAATTCTCATTTTATACAATATTGACCAACTTTGAAATAAATCCCATAAGGAATTTGGCAAAGGGGCAGAGAATCTAAGCTTATTCAAAACCCATGTCCAGCATTGCTCAGAAAAATGACAATTAAGAAAAAGACGATCCACATCTTCTTTCTCATTACTGCACAATGAACACTTAAAGGGTTCAACTATATCTAATATTTCTATCCTATCCCTTGTCAAAATTATTTTCCGTAATGCCAACCAAGCAAAGCTTCCCGCCTTAGGTAGAATTGGACTATCCCAACAAAAATAATATGGCCTTTGAACAACTACTTGACGTTGCATAGGAAAAAGATTCTTATAGCCTTTACCTATTGTGTATTTTCCATCAGTGAAAGCTTCCCATACCAACCTATCTAGTTTTTCATAAAGGAAAACTACACACTCGTTCAATTTCTCTTGCACACCCGAATAGTGCTAACTAGAAAGAGATGAATCTGACAAAATTCTCCAATTCACTTTCCCTGAAGTGCTATTGATTGATTGGACATAATCTAAAAAAATACCCCCCAAAGCTTGTTTCGTCTATTCCATTATAGGATGAAATTCAAGATACCTTTGCAAAGGAGGATTTCCATTCCAAGAGTCACTCCAAAATTTAACACTTTTTCCATTATTTACCTCCCATGTTAAATATGTCACAATCAAATGCCTACATGAGACCAAGAAATTCCACATAGTAGATCCTTTTGGTAATTTATCTATAGTGAGGATTCTTGAAGAATTTGAAGTATCCAAATACTTTCCTTGCAAAATACTACACCATTTATTCTGTGGATTCTCATACATTTTACATACCAGTTTTTCTCCAAAAGCTTTATTTTTGCATGCTAAACTATGAACCCTAGCCCCACCCTGACCTTTTGTCTTTTCCATTTCATCTAACAAAATCAAAGGCACCTTTTTTTTTCATCCAAATTCCCTTTCCAAATAAAACTTTTAATAATTTTCTCAATTTCTAAAATTACCAATCTTGGAGCCTTAAGAACTGCTAAGAAATAGTTTGGGATTGAAGACATAAATGATTTTACCAAAAGAATTATTCCTAACAATGATAACCATCTAGCCTTCCAAAGAAAAATTCTTGACTTCAACCTTTCCACATAAAATTGTGATATTAAAATTTAAATTTGATCTCTTAAAAGGAAATTTATTTTTTCTTTACAAAGAAACTAGCCTCCACCGGGTCCACCCTGATGGCACTCTCAAATTTTGCATTTGCACTTTCAGAAGTGCACCTGAAGAATCAGTCCTAAGTAACCCACTTTGGAGGCTTATAATTTAAAGTTAGTTGACTGTCATGAAAAAATGAATTTTGTTCCATATTCTCCATACCTAAATGATCTCGGATGTTAGTTTTCAGAACCTCATGATCTGATTTACTATTTTTAGCAGATCGAAACCAAATGCAGTTTGTTCAGTTTTGCATCTACATTCCTAACAACCTTTCTAAAAGGCCAACTTTGAGCACCTAATATCTTTTTATGGAAGATGAAACTAGTATTAAAAGGAGGGGTGCACACATTGCAACATGGTATGGAGATTCATCAGAGCATAAAAAATAATGTGATTCCTAGAATGTCATGTTGCAGCAAATGCACAAAATGTATTCATTGAAAAGGCCTTAGAAACTTTAAAACAAATGTAAGTGATAGGTGAAGAACAGGTGCACACCAAACAAGGATAGAGAAGCCCGTACCAAGCAGGGAGGAGCTCAAGGGAGGAGAAAAAACAAGTGCAAAGCATGAGATCTTGCAAAAAATGAATTTAGGGCCAACCTCGCTGACCTCGCAGGATTGGGGCCGACCTCGCTGACCTCGCAGGATTGGGTCCAACCTCCCTGACCTCATGGGATTGGGGCCAACCTCGCAGAGCTCGCCAGATTATTGGTGATGTCATAAAAAATGTGTGAGGTTGGCAAGAATGCATGGAAGCTTGCAAAAAAATGAATTGCGGCCAACCTCGCTGACCTCGCGGGATTGGGGCCGACCTCGCTGACCTCGCGGGATTATTGGTGATGTCATGGAAAATGTGCGAGGTGGGCGAGATTGATCCTGGAGGGAAAAATATTTTTAAAATGTGGTGTTTGATTAAATGAACAGGGTGGGGCTGTTGCAATGTTTACATGGAAAAATATTTAGAGGTTAAATATTTTTCCCAAGGAGGTAAAATTTTAAATATTTTTCCAAGGGTGCAATCGGGTGAATAAAATATTCATGGGGAAATATTATAAAATGATTTTATTAAATAGATCATTTTATTTACACAATGTGAAATATTTTAAATGGAAAGTGTGGGGTAAAATATTTTATTCAAGTAAATGGCAAATACTTTGTGTTGTTGGGTAAAGTATTTAAATACTTTAAGTGAAGCTGTAGTTAAGTGAAGATGTAATATTTTATTCATTGAAGATGAATAAAATAAAACACAATAGTGCAGCATTATAAAGTATGTAGCATGTTTTTTTGCAAAGGGAAAATAAAAAACAAAGGTAAATGAATTTGCATGGGAGGAGATATTTTGCAGCTGGATAAAATAATGAGAATCTCCACATGGGCATGTTTTATGTTGCTGGGAAATGATGAGAAAGTGTTGTTTTTGAGGGAATAAGTTTGTTGCTGTAGAGGAAGAAGGAGGAAATATTATTTTCAATTGATCAACAGTAAATGAAGCTTCCAGATGGAAATTCTAGATCGAATTTAGGGATGCTCTTGCTTGCTTCTCTTCTTCTATATCTTCTATTATTCTCTCATTGTAAAGGGTTCTGAGATTAGGTTCTGAGTTTTTGTATTGGGCCGGGTAGATAGAGATTTGTATTTTTTGAGTTATTTTTGAGTATGTAAGTTGTAATTTTATGAATTCAATAGTAAATACAACCATTTTATGCAATTAATATCATGAAGGTGCTTCCACATTCATGAATGTCATCAAATTGTCTCCACTTTTAGTTATATAAATTCAATAATACAAAGTGTCTTTGAGTTTATCATCTCAAGTTTCATGAGATTATTTTGTCTGTTCATTTTTCTGTTTCAAGGAAATGGTTAAAATGCTTTGAGTAGGTGATTGTGATTTCAGGTGTGCAGATGGGATTTGATAATGAGAATCTGATTGATGATAAGAGAGGGATTGTTGGTGCAAGGCACTAACAGTTAATGCAAAGAATTACTAAGTTAAATCCACTGGTTGAAGACTATTTGCTAGATAGTTCATTTTATGTGTTTGACTCCATGGTGCAAAACTAACACTGATCTATTTTTCAGTTTGTGCATCTCAGAAACAAAATTAATTGCAAAATCAATTTTAATCTTACTGTTTAGTTGGTTGTTTGTCTTGCTTTCCAATGGCTGAGAGAGGGTTGAGCTGCTGAGAATTTAGCCAAATTTAAAGTTGTCAATGCTTCCCTTAGTGTGTTTTCATTGGGAGTTATCTACTATAAAAAGAAATGTCAGTGTGTATGGTTGAATTAAGTTTTAAACATTGTTTAGGTTTACCCACCTTGGTCTTGCAGAGCCAGAAGTGTAGGAGATGTTAGTCTTTGACTGAATCTTGTTAGTTGGCCACTAGCCTTTGTTTTTCTTTAATATAGAGGTTGGCTACCTCTTAGAGAATTTCAAAGCCTAGCTGGGTTGTTATTTTAAACACAAACACACCCCACTTAAATTCCACATATCAATAATCACAAAAATATATGACACTTTGATTTTATGATTCATAAATTATGAACAATGCAAATTGTAGAAATTTATGTGACAGGATCCATATTGTAGCCTGCATTGAATCCATAAACAAATTTGAAATTTCATAGTGACATAGTGCTTCCCCCACTCCTAACAAAATTCAATACCATCGGCCTAACAATGATTCATCGGTCGAACCCCCATCGCAGTCCTACTGATGGCCTGATGAAAATAGCTCACAACCTAGTATCAGTGTAACAATACTCTATTGGGCTGACTCCTAAGGTGCTCTCCCAATATACCGATAGAGTCAAGCTGTCAAAAAATGTAACCATGAATTATAACCATGGACATGAATTATCAAATGCATAAATTATATTGGGGGAACTATGGTGCAACGGGTAAAAATTATCTAGCATCCCACCAATAGAACAAAGGATAGGTGTCCATCGGTGGAGAGGGTGGCTATCGGTGAAAAATTGATGTGACATCCTAGGGCATCATCAACTTCAAGATATTTGAAATAAATGTTCTTCTTCAATGACAAGACTGAAAGATGGTCCACGAATGGTGCATTTTAGTTAGAGTGTTCACTGAATTTATCATTCATGGTCAAAGATCTCTTGAAAAATATCGCCACATGGATACTAGCTATAAGAGATGGAAATTACCTTTGCATAGGCCCAAGGATGAAGGAGGCCAAATTAGGAGGTTCTCTAGCAGTGAAGTTGTGAAATTTGAATTCCCTAATACCTATTAGTCCTCCTTAATTTTAATGAATTCTTAAGTCTCTAAACCCAAACTTTAAACTTTGACAAAATAAGATTTTAAGAAATTTCAAATGATGAAACATAGCTGTAGGAATTCTTTCACTTACCCAGGTTTTGAGTCCCGACTCTTGAAAACTGGAATGGCTTTGTTGGAAGTGGAACTGTGGAATCCAAAATAGGGTGGTATACTGCAATGAGCAATCTGAAGAGTGAAGATTGAAATCTCCCTATGTGCTAACCCTCTCACTTAAAAAAAAAATCACTGTACAATTTCAAAGTACAAAGTGCTTTAAATTATTTTTTTCTCGTAATTGAAACATTAAATTGAATGAAACATCTTAGGTCTACAAGACTACAAGTTGCAAATTCTTAACCGTTGATCTTTCTAAATCTAATGGTTATAAGTTGATTCTGGAGGTTTAAGTTGGTAAGCCCATTGCTCTGTGCATTTCATTACGGAATTCAACTACAACCATACATCAAATGTTCATCCAAAAATTGAAACTTGAGTAATTTATGATATTAACTTTAAAAAATAAACATGATAAATGTGTTTTAAAGTTGTTTTAAACTTTTTTGCACTAGGATTGGAATCAAGGCCAAGGGGCCAGTAAATTAATGTTGCAAAGGACTTGCAAAAATCTCACCGTGTGCTGACCCTCTCACTTAAAAAAAATCACTAATCACTTGGTAGTTGACACTTAGCAGTACAAAGTTCTATAAATTCTTTGTTTCTCAAAATTGGAACATTAAAGTGAATGAAACGTCTTAGGTCTACAAGTTGCAAATTCTTAATCTTAACCGTTGATAATTCTAAATCTAATGGTTAGATGGTGATTCTGGAGGGTTAAGTTGGCAAGCCCATTGCTCTATGCATTTCATTACAGAATGCAACTACAACCATACATCAAATGTTCATCCAACGGTTGAAACTTGAGTAATTTATGATATTAACTCAAAAAAATAAACATGACACATGCCTTTTTAAGTTGCTTTAAACTTCTGTGTGCTAGGATTGGCATCAAGGCCAAGGGTTCAGTAAATTAATGTTGCAAAGGACTTGAAAAAATCTCACTGTGTGCTAACCCTCTCAGTGTCTCACTTAAAAAAAAATCACTTGACACTTAGCAATACAAAGTTCTTTAAATTCTTTTTTTCTCGAAAAATTCAAAATTGGAACCCTTGGTCTACAAGTTGCATATTCTTAACCGTTGATATTTCTAAATTTAATGGTTATAGGGTGATTTTGGAGGTTTAAGTTGGTAATACCATCGCTCTGTGAATTTCATTACGGAATGCAACTACAACCATACAAATGTTCATCCAATGGTTCATCTTCCCATTCCCTGATATCGGAAGGAAGTACCATTTTGAGGAAACTCTGAGTCTGGTGTTCAAAATGTTGCCACCTTTCCTCATATGCAATCTCACTTAACTTTACCAATAGGAAGTGACCATTTATTTTCCAAGAAAAAAGTGCCAATATGCTACTAAATCCATTTCTCCAACCTTCTTATTTAAGAGCTATCCTTCTAGAGGATTTGAAATATTACATTAAACCTAAAGTTGGTGTTTGAAAGCATTTGAGAAGACATCCCTTAATGGAACCTTACAATTCATTAAATGAGCTGACACTTCAAAAGTTTTGCATCTCGCTGAGGTCGCCCAATGGCTGAGAAACAAAAATTTATAACCATTTGTACAGTAATAAGATCTCAACCATTGATTTCTAGAAATCTAACGGTTCTAGTGTTTTTCTAGAGGTTTCAAATTGCAAGTCTAGTGCTTTAGAGATTTACTTCCAGATTGCGACTACATTTGTCCATCAAACATTCATCAAACGATCCCTATGTTTTTTCATTGGCATATCCATTTATTTCACAATTGGATTTTTTTATTGTTTTGAGATTCTTTTTAATTCGCCAATGAAAATATATATTTTTCTTTGAAAAAAGGTTTTAATCACCAACAATTTTTTTGTTTTGTTTTGAAAACAAGATTAATTCGCCAATGGAAAAAAAATTCTAGTTTGAAAAATGGTTTTAATCACCAATGAAAAATTTGTGATTCGTGAAGATTTTCCATAGACTTCCAGGGATTATAAAAGATACACCATTTTTTTCCCAAAAAATGAAAAAATTCACCAATAAAATTAATATTTTTTATCGGGAAGTATACAATATTTGCCAAGATTTTACACCTTCACCGAGGGGGGGGGTTTCTTAAAGTTTTCCCTTATGTAGGCTCTAAAACTTATTGCCTTCAAGTATCCCTAGTACTAACCTCTAAGGACAATACTCGACATAATGACCCTATTAGCCACAAGAGAAACACAATCCTCTACTATTTCCTCAACATGTTGATGGTGCTTGAGGCTAGTGATAAATCCCTCTACTAGAACTAGGTGGGTTACTCTACACTAGTTGAATCTGACAAGGGTGTCCCTGATTCTCATTGTGTTGCCTAGAGTAATGACCACCTGAACCATTCCCCCTATGTGGAACTTATGAAGGCTTCTATTGCTGATGTTCTTGCTGCTACTGAACAAGCCCAGAGGGTGCCAATAAATCCCTAGAGGACCCTATAGGTTGAGAATGAGATCCTCACACACCCAATCTTGATGGAGCTACACCTCCACCCTAAACTCTAATCTATCCCCCAAACCCTCTTGCAAGGTTCTCCTTTATCAATATCACCTTATCCATAATTACCTCTAAAGACTTGGGCTCAAAAACTTGAATCCTACCACTGATCTGAGCATTTAGACCACACACAAAGAACTACACTAACATGCTCTCATCCTTAGTTACACTTGCATACTACTTAAGCTCAAAGAAGTGGTTCTCTTACTGATCAACCATCATACTCAATTAACAAAGCTCATGGAAATCATCAACACATCTCTTCCTATGGTGATATGAGAGATAACGTGAATGAAACCTCTTTATGGAAACCTCTTTATGAAAGCCTCTAAAGAGATAGTAGAAATATCCAGATGATTCTTTTTATCCTCTTAACACAACCAAGGGGACACAAAGCCTCTCAAGTGCATGATGGAACACTGAGCCTTGGTATTGATATCATAGGGATGCATCATGAAACAATGATCCAAGGCCAATAACCAATTCCTTGACATAGTACCCCAAAATGATCCCTCAAAATTAGGTGGATGACCTTGAAGGAGATCCCTCATATACCCTGCTATCATCCCATTCTCATCTACTACCTACCTATCCCATCCATGAGGTGGATCTTTCTCAACCTCTTTCTCTACACTAGAATGATGAGGGCTCATAGAATGTTCTCTCTCACCAAATCAAGGTCACTCCTCTTGAGAAGGATGGGAATGAACTAAATGGGAAACCTCTTGATGAGGGCTCTATCTTGCTATTATATCCTAAAGTAGACCAATAAACCAAGGATGACCAAGGGGGTCAACTTGTAGATATACCTGTGGATTCACGACTTCCTCCTCTATCTCACTTCAATGTAGAACATGAGGTTTAGGTTCCATCATTTATATGATAAGAGTTACATGGGTTAGGACATATATAAATCTCTTTAAATCCATGCTAAGTTATATTACCATAATATTAAACATTATAAATACATAATCCACATTTAACAAGCACATGTCAAACACATAGATCAAACACATCAATCACAAGTAAGCACATAAGAAAAAGCTCCCAAGGTATGAACATGGAATCCAATACCAAATGTAATGCCCCACCATGGAACCCATGGTAAATTAGCTCAAATACATGGGATAATTTTTTTTGAAGTAAAAGATATGATTTTTAAGAATAATAATGTAATTAAATACACTAGGTCTACTCATGGTGTCTCGTCGCAATGTGACATTGCACGAGTGGAAGATTACTCTATACACACTCTTAAGTTAGTAGGAATTTTAAAAACACTTAAAATACTGACTGATAAGGGTTCCAACCTTCTCTATCCTTCATAAGACTGGAAGAATGATCTCCCACAACCCTAGGTTGACAATTGGGTCCTTATGGAAGGTTGCATGAAAAATGATGTAGGTGATGACATAAGTCCTCAATGATGACACTTAATAACTAAGTCAAAGCACTAATAGAACCCCAAGACTATGGTGAACAGTGTTTTTACAAAAGTTTTTCCAAAAATAGTCTTGAAAATACAAGGAAAGACAAGTTTAGATTTGGAGAAAATTTGACCAGGATTTGAAGATTTAGATGACCAAAATGTCAGGAACGAAAAAACTATAAGGTATACAAATTATCTAGCAAAGGAATAGGGCTTAGAAAAAATATACTTATAAATGGTTAAGAGGATTTAATCTCCAGTTTTTGTATCATGATAAGGCTACCGCTACATAGTACTAGGTTGCCCTAACACATAGCCAAAATTTTGAATTTTTCGGCTTACAAAACCAAGTCGCCCCTGAATACCATGCCACCCCACTATACTACCAGGCTACCCCACCTACTAATAGGCCACCCCAACATGCTACCAAGCCACCCCAATAGTGTTAGTCAATTTTTAGAAAAAAATGGGTTAACTTAGTGTTAGATAGGGCTGCCTAGGTGCAAGACTAGGTTGCCCAACTATGTAAAACTTAGGTTCATTTTAAGAACCAAATTAAATATTCCTATATTTTTTTAGTATTTATTTATCATGATAAGGATAATAATAAATATTTTATGCTCGGTACCAACACTGAGACACATAAATGATCAAAATTATTTTTTCTTTTATAAGTTACATTTATCTTTGAAAAGAGGTTCCAAATCAATAATTTTATAATATAAATGAATAATATACATCAATTTTCATAAATTAAATTTGAAAATATATGACTCCATGTCAATCCTTGATCCATGAACCTTTAGTCCCCAATGATGGTTCCATGCCACCTGACCATGTGATAGCCATAGGCTCACCCACCGTGCTACGAGATAGTCACAATGGTCCAAAAACTCACACATACACAACATAATGGGGAAAGAGGGTATCCATTCATGAAAGACACGATGAATACATAGTAAAAATACAATAGATTATACACAAACATAAAGTAATTACACATCTTATAGGTGCTACTCAATCTACTCTAGGGTTAAATGTTAGAGAGCAAGAGAGGGATTGTCATCATGGACACTCGTGTGAAGCTTGATGTAGAATCAATTACTCTCTCATGAAAATAATAATGCTTGACCTTGCAAGTCTTACACTCCTTGAGTGGCTTGTCTTCCTCAATCATCTTTAGCCTATATGTACACTCAAGGCATGAGAGGGATACCATTATCTTAATTAGTTTATTACCCCATTTTTCATTAATTTTCACTTATTATTAAGAAAATCCCCACACCATGATTTCATATGCACCACTTTGGGTTAGGTTCATGTTGGGAGCCACTCTCGTCACTCTCTCTAACACTTAGACCCAAAGCTCATCACACTCTCCAATGGGTGTGGCACGAAAACCAATACAAAATTATAATTTTCCCAATTTCAATGTAACTATCCCACAATGCATAACATCTCATTTCACAAGGTTCCATATTTTCAAAACATCCAAATTCAATCATTTTCATACAAAACTTTCAAAATTTTCAATATTTTCCAATGCAAAAAAACCTAAAAAATTCCCAAATCCACCATGGAAATTCATCAAAAATTAAAATTTTCAAAATCAAAGTTCTACCAATACCCTTTGGTTTCAAATATGCCCAACACCCTTCTTAATCTATAAAATTGACATTTTCATCATTTCCTAAAAAAATGGGCATGGTAACCTACGATTTAAAAATATTAATTTTTACACATAAAAAATAAATTAAGCATCCAAATTTCCAAATGAAAAAAGTTCAAAGGATCCTACACCTCCCTAATCATTCTCCTACAAACAAATTTGAAGATAAATGACCAAAAAAATTTAAAACAATAAAAATACCTCAATTCCCTCCAAAATTTGAAATGTAAAGTTTTCCAAGCATGTCAAACGAGGAGTCATGAAAACAAGAAAGCATGATCCCTTCCTGATTCCTATCCCAATGGATATGACCTTGAAAATTTTCAATAATAAACACACTCCCAATCAACAATTTTCCAAATTGTCCCAACAAAGTCTTTCTCTCTCCATATTTTGCCAATTTCACAACATAAAAGTGAAAATTGAATCATTTTCCCTATTTAGCCATTTCAAAACCTAGTTAAAATTTAATTAAAAATTCATGTATTTCTAATTTGGAATTAAAAACTTCCTCAATTTCTCCCAAATCAATTCAATCAATTAAATTCATTCAAAAACACCATTTAACATATAATTTAACCATTAAATCCATTTAAGCAATACATTGAATTAATTTTATGAAAAAATTGGAATTTGAATAATTCAACACACACACTTTCACTAGGCTTCCACAACAAGGTTAAAATATCTAGAATCATATTAAATATGAACAACATGGTAAGATACTAAGAAGTCACACTTAAATCAATTATGATGATTAAGGCTAAAAAATTGTCCAATGCGACATCTCCCATATAACCATCATTTGGGAATAACTGTGACTTGTAAAGCCAGGTGGAAAAATTCCTTGTAGCTAAAGCATATAAAATTCCTAAATGGGTTATACATCATAGTAATAGAATAATCATCTAGATATATATGTACATAATCATAAAATAAAAAAACATAATCCATCATAACATAATCATAATAGATCTTTACCGAAAGATGCATCCAAAATGATGCCAATACAAAATAATCATTATGCTACGAATAATATTGAATCAATCTATAGGTAAAAGCATATGATCGAATCCAAAATATGTACTAAAGAACACAAACATGAGAGGTGCTACATTATATATGTTATATATTAAGTGCTCTAGATGGATTTTTTGTGTATTTATTGTTAAGTTATAAGAATTCCTCTAGATCTCTAGTTGGTGGTACTCCTATGAAATATTTATCTTCAAGTGTATTATAATTGTGGTTTACTAAATAATAAATTGAGCTGCTTTGGAGTGTGAGGTTTTTATCTCAAAAGGGTTTCCCATGGACACCTATGTTATGATATATATTATTTATTTTATATTTAAATGTGTTTCTTATTTCTATAATTATCAAAATATTGAAATTTGCATAAAAATATCCTTAGAATATTAGTGTAGGAATCATTTCCACATACCCTATTTCCTTTCCTTTGGTATTATATTTTGATAACCTCATATTCTAGGTATTGTGTAGAGTTTTTTTGTATTAATCTTCATTCTAGTAGGATCTTGCACAAGGAGAATTTTGATCTTATTGTAAGAAGAGATGTAAAGAACATCAAGGAAATAGATGAAGTTCTTAGACACAAAATTTGAGTTGTAGAAGCTTAAGATGGAGGATTTTCTCTTAGACAAAGATATATGGGTTGTAGTATCTAGATACAAACCTATAGTAAATCACAAGAAGACCTAGTATAAGATGAATAGAAAATCATAGGCTCTTATTAGGCTCAATTTGATTGATTCTCTGTCATTGATTGTGTATGAATAGACTACCACAATGAATCTTCAGAAGAAGCTTGGAGAAATTTATCAAGCTAAATCATTGGTGAATAATATTTTACTAAGAAAGAATTTGTATACAAATTTAGGATGGAGAATGGTGAGTTTGTGGCAAAAAATCTAAGGGTAAAAGTACATAACTATGTCAAACTTTTTTCTAACTTATCAACACAAGTGAATTTAAGCGCTTCCAATGAAAAATCAATTTTGGTCAAACATATGGTCTAGCTAGATTCATTCTAGTTAAGTTCTAGATATGGGCCACACCTTTTCCAATTGGAAGTATCCACTTAATGCATATTTTACATGACTTTGGGACCATTTACAAAAAAAATTAAAATTATTCAAAAAAATTGTTGTTTCAACAATTCCTACTCTTGTAAATAATGTTTTTAAATATGAAAATACCCTTTTGTAGATATATAAGTGCAGTTTTTAAAAATAGATTTTTTAATAGTTTTATTTGTTTTACTAGAATTGGGCCATTATCACCAAAATATAAGGTTAATTATCTTATCAAGAAATTCATTTTTAACAATTGAAAATAATATGATGCACAAGAGAAAATATTCTAAGTCAAGATAAAAAAATATATTTTTGTTAAATACTTAAGACAAAAGGTGATGCCCCATGGAACAATTATGTTTTTTAATACACACAAATGTTATATTCATTTAAAAATATACTTTTCAAAATTAAAATAAATAAATCCATGCACTAAAGTTTTAGGTTATAACACAAAAAATTAAAGTAAAAAAAATAAAATTTACTCTAGAAAGAGCAACATCCCATTAAACTTAAATATTTTTTCTGCATTTTATCAACAACTAAATTATAGTGTCTATTGCAAGGTGTCACCCTTGGTCTCCTCAACATGGGCCAGAATGGTGCTTAGGATTTGTGACATGGTTTAACCACCTCCTATAGATCTTGGATCTTGTATAAATCCAATGGTTGTATCAATCATTAACAGGTTGATCTTTTAGTGCAACAACAACCATCTTTGCAACAATTAGTATCAAAGCCAGGTTATAGGTTTGAACCCCTTGCTTGTGCTAGGGGGATTGTTGCAAGGTGTCACCCTTGGTCTCCTCTAAATGGGACAGCATGGTGCTTGGGCTTCATGATATGGTTCAACCACCTTATGTGGATCTTGGATCTTGTATAAATCTAGCGGTTGTATCAATCATTAACAAGTCAATATTTTGGTGCAATGACAACTGCCTTTGCAACAATTGGTATAAAAGTTGAGGTCACAAGTTTGAGCCTGTCACTTGAACTAGGAGGGGATTGTTGCAAGGTGTCACCCTTACTCTCCTCGATGTTGATGGGTGTTTTGCACCTTCTCAACACAGGAAACACACAATTATGCTACCTCTCTTGAAAGGTATAAATATGCAAACAAGTTAGAAATTACCACCCCAAGGTCTCTCGGGTGTCAGGTCTTGACATGCATGGAATATCTCAATTCATTTAATGTGATCTTACTGGTAATCACAAGGAAGCCTTACATGGGTTAAACTAGAGGGGAATTGGATCCTTGGATGGAATTTATAAAATTTTCTAAAAATTTTCTCTATTGCTGTAAGTTCAGGACAATAGTCTTAAACTCCACTTTGATCTTTTGATTTGGCTTTACAATGTGCAATGAAATTTATCTAAAGAACCTATTAAAAAGAACAAAAAGGAGTAGGGGAAGGGAGGAGTTCCTAGACTTGTAGCTACCAATGAACAGTGATAATGGAGGACCCTACAGTGGACAACCTTCCTAAAACTTAGTTCCACTTAACTAGATTAGTTCAGAGTCTCATGAAACAAGTGCGATCTTCTAAGGTCTACAGATCTTCAACCTTTCATTCACCATAAAGCATGAACAAGGAAGGGCATCAACATAGCACAATTATTCAAAACCAATGAACAACATTAACTAAATGGTGCAAGAGCACCCATAGTTTCTTTAGATTGTTTAGGAGGTTGACTAGGACAACTTGGTCTAGGAAAACTAAGCAATCTATCTTGTTTCATTTGTGTGTGTGCCTTAGTGGAAATTTTGTTGTGTCTTGCTTTGATGAAGGTCATGTTGACCATAGAATAGGTGTCAAAGGTTTGAACTCAAAATTGAGGTTTAGGACTTTGAGAAGGTTTTGCAAATTTATGACAATGTTGCTCAATGGGAGCTACAAGTGGAAAAGGAGAGGTTAAGGGAGGACATAACTGATTTAGTGAACCTATTTATGGGATGCATTGGCATTGGAGTGGGGTTGGAATAATTTGAGATTGTATTGAAGTTTTGAATTCAAGAAAAGCAATTGTGATTTAGTGTAAATTTTCTGGTTTTTGCCTTGAAGTGGTGTGTTAATGGATTGATCATGGAATTGTAATGTGTGTAGGATGTAGAGTAATTATTCTTCAAGTATTGTGTGGCATTAGATAGTTTTTTTATTTGGTTTCAAGCTTTGTTTGTAGTTCATTTTAGTTTCCATATTGTTGTTGGTTTGAACTAGGGAGTTTGTAAGTATGGAGTGTTATTTCACTTTCCCACCGTACAAATTGTACGGCCCTTTGGGAATTGTGACTAGACTCCATGGATGTACATATAGTAGGATGAGGAGTCCTTGACAACACCAGAGTCACTATGGAAGTCTTCCTCTAGGCAAGCCAGGAAGTGTCCGTCTAGGGAAGACTATAGTGTAGAGCACTTGATTTGCAGGGGTATCAATTTCCTGACAAATTACAGTTTGGAGAGAGCAAGTATGAGTCTTGCCAAGACATATTAAGGAGAAGGAAACTCCATCAACCCATTTGGTGAGGGAAGTACTTAACAATTTTCAGTGAAGTCAAGGAAGGGTTTGAAAAGGCCTACTTTTTCCCATTTTTAGATTAGGCTTTGTATGGACAGTTGAGGGCCAAGACCCCAAAAATCCTTGAGAGGTGGGCATATGAACCAAGAAACCCAAGGAAAGTTTGGGGTGTCCTTTAGAAAGACTATGAGAACAAACTTGATTTCTCAGAGAAGGAGACCTAATAGGGCTAATAGGGCTAGTAGCCTTTTAGGCCTAATTGTGGGATTTTTTGAGAGCGACTTGCAGATGGAGTTAGGTGAACCCTCAAAACCCTTAGTAGGATGGGTTGAGGACTTTAGAAGCATCTCCATAGCTCTGTAAAGCTAAATTCAAAATTTTGGAGGATAGTAGCCTTTAGGGTGGATTAGGGGCTAAGGTTAAAGTTGCAAGATTGCAACAAGGTTGACTTGGTAGGAAGAACTATGTTGGTAGTTGGGTTTGCAAGGAGAACTAGGGGATCCTAAGAAAGAAAAGGTCCTATAGGTTGCAAGTGGTGGAGTGAGACACCCTAGAGGTCTTCCAAACAAGACCTAGAGCATGAATCAGTGATTGATTCACCCAACCTCCCTATCAGATTGGTATCAGAGCATCAAAATACTTGGGATAGCATATTGTATGTCAGAACTTGAGTCTAGTGGTTCTTCAATCATGGTGACAAATATAGAATTGGCCAAGAAGGTCGAAGATCAAGAGGAAGAAAATAGGCGATTGAGGGAAAGAATAGCCCAACTTGAGCAAGCAATGAATAATGTGCAGACCAAGACTGATGAAGTCAGTGATAAGTTATAAGGAAGGGTACCCAAGAGTCAAGAGGTTGTAGAGGAAGAAAAGATCCCTAAACATGACCCTATTTTGCAAGAAGAGCCTTTCTTGAAGGCATTGAAGGCATACCACTGTTTAGTGGGAAATTGGAAACTAATCTAGTCATGGATTGGATAGAGGGAATGGAAAACCATTTTGAGTGTGATGGAGTCACTGAAGCATAGAAGGTTAAGGTGGAAAAATCAAGATTGAGAGGTTCTGCCTTGACATGGTGGAAGTTCATTCAGACAGAGAGAGAAAAGGAAGGCAAGAAACCTATTTCCACTTGGAAGGGAATGGTTTCCAAAGTGAGAGAAGCATACATGCCAGATGATTATGAGATTCAGTTGGATAAGAAAAGACAGAGCTTGAGATAAAGAGACCAAGATGTGAATTCCTATACTGAGGAGTTTCAAAAACTTTGTATGAGATCTAATGTATCAAAGGATGAAAGTATTAAGGTGGCTAGATACCTTAACGATTTGAAGTGGAACATTCAAGAGGAGATGAATCTTCTAAGTCCCAAAACAGTGCACCAATACTATCAATTGGCTATAAATATTGAAGAGAGAAGTAAGAGGAAACTAGACTAGGTTTCCAAGATCAGAGGAAAAGGCAGAGATCAAAGAGTACATAGAGGTGGTTACCAAGGTAGAGGGACTGAACAAAGAAATCAAGGAGATTCTAAATTCACAGATCATGGGAGTGAAACAACTTCTAGAGGAGGCTATGGAAGAGGTAGAGGATCTCAAGGAGGTTCTAACTGAGGAAGAAGTGCAGGCAGAAGTAACTCTCACTTTGCTAGCATGAAGTGTTACAACTGTGGTCAAGTAGGTCATCCTACCTATAGGTGCCGGGAGAAAGCCTCTTCTTCAAATACAAAAAAGAGAGTAGCATATGCTCAAGAAGACACCATAAGTGTCAAGTCACCAGAGGTTAGTCATATTGAGTCAAAAATGGGGGAGAACTTGATGTTTATAAGGGTTCTAATCAGACAACCAGTCAAGGAAAAGCCAAAGCAAAGGAGAGCCTTATTCAGGGTAAGATGCAAAATACTTGGAAAGGTGTGCAAGGTTATAGTGGATTCAGGGTCTACTGATAACATTATCTCAGAGGAATTAGTGAGGAAGTTAAAGTTGGAGAAGGGGCCCCATACTAATCCTTACAAGGTGACATGGCTGAATAAAGGACAAAGCATTCTTTTGAATGAGCAGACAACAGTGGAAT
>CM021104.1:677642523-677793037 GCA_007115665.2 Sequoiadendron giganteum | reverse complement strand
ATTTTATGAATGGAGGTAAAATTTATTAAAGAAGCACGAGTGATAAAATGAATTTCATATGGAAATGATAGGAGAATGTGAGGGCGAGATGGGGAACCCTTATTTTTTCGTATGGATTTTTTAGGTTCTAACAATGGCTCCTATTGGGGATGAGTGGTTGTCCAATCACTGCAAGAATCCAAAATATCTATGGTAGAGCAGACCGAGCAAAAGATATGAAAAATGAAAGCCATGGCAGATGAAGGGAATGAAAAGTGAAGGACATGAAAATGGAGTAGATGGAGAGCATGAAAAGGATCCTAAACTACTATACACGGAAATATATTTTTTCAACAAGGGAACCTCTAAGAATTTCCATGTACTAGAAAACTCAGATCCTCAAAAATTATTGTGCATGGAAGTGAATGATTAAAGAGGTTTGTTAGGAATTGTCCTTGCACTGGCAATCCCTAATCCTCTACACTTGATATGGTTTCAAAATTTAAACCATAAAGGATGGCCCCAGGCCACCCAAAAGAGAAATCTACATTTTCCTTTTTCATAGACCTTATTCTATTTTGAGCTCACTAGACCTTTCTTGAAATTGTCCATTCCACTTGTCCTACAACATGCATTGTCATTAAAAGCCTTCAAAAAATCATTGTATTCAACCTGATTCATATTCCTTTCACCACTCTACATTTCATCATTCTCATTATCACATGGAAAATGTTTATCACCCTCAGCACACAAAGTGTATTCACATTCAACAAAACATTCTTAGGCATGCTCACTTTCATATGTTGTTGAATGATTAGGCAGATATACTAGGGCCTACAAATCTAAATACTCCTTGTGGCAACCAGAAAATTTAATCTCATTAGCATTCTCTAGAACAATCAAATTAGAGCTATTCTCCATTTCTTTCTTATTCTTAGTTGGTACTGCCACACATTTTTGATTCATATAGTCATCCTTATACATAATTGACTCAATAAATGTTGGACACTCATCATCAATGATATGAAAAATAGTATCCTTTTCTTGTAGGAAAAAATTATTTAAATCACATACCTCCTTTTCGACACAAACGGACTTTTGATCAGCTTCAAAGAAATCCTCATCACTGTGATAGATGCACATGGGATCACATGAATTGTTACCCTCACTGTCAAAACTAATGTAGGTTGGAGCCAAAACTTTGGACTCATCTTTAATTGCACACTTCTGGTATTCAAGAGTTAACAAATCTGAAAATTGCTCACTACTGAGTGAACATGTTTCAACCAAATCTCCTACTATTTCTCCAACTTCTTGATCTCCATATGAACTACAACAATGATCCTATTGTAGATCAACATCCACCATTTCATCTTCACAATCTGAGTATTTAATGGATCCCTCATAACACATAGTGTCACAATATAATATGTAGGAGATGTCTTTTATATCTTTGTCCTCCTCATGCAAGCTTTCTACCATGAATTTTTTCTTATCAACAATTGTGCTAGCATGGTGTTGGTCTGAGAATGAGGGCTCAATTTGCTCATTTTTGCTTGCTTTGTCACCAACATATTTATTATGAAGTGTATCTTCAAGAACATCTTCATCACTGTATTTTTCATCCAATATGTATGATTGACCACTCATATCATCATCATCTTCTTCTTCCTCACGTAGATTGTCATCATTTTCACTTGCATATGTATCCTCTATTGGTTGCATTATTTGATCATTCATAATATCACTATTAGATTCGTTGTTTACAGTATCCATGTAAATTGTCCCATCCATGGAATCGATAAATTTATTTGTTGCATCTAAAACACGCTGCTTTAATGATCTTGACCAATGAGTTGATTCAGGCTCTGATGCTCTTAGAAATTGTGCAACAAACAAAGGCTTTGTAGGCCTATGGTGAGGAGGTAATTGCATATAGATGTCTACCATCCTGTTGTATAGAGATATTTCATCCTCTCCTTCATATTTCCTTATGTCAAAAAATGTATCTAAGGGGGAAATTCCACATTCTGATTCTGTAACGAAGTCTTGGTTTTGAGTATGTACATCATCATCTTCTTCTTGATCATCATCTTTTTCTCCATACTGGCTCAAGAATATTTCTTTCAAATCCTCCCATGAAGATATAATTTGCATAGGAAAACTTATAAATCATTCTCTTGCACTATCCCTCAAAGATCTTGAAAACATTTCATAATGACATCCTCTAGATAAATTTGAAAGTTGACAATGAAATTCCAGAATTGTTCCACATGCTCATAAGCTAATTCATCCCATTCTCCATGAAATCTAGGGATATGCATTAGTAATTTTGTCAGTTCATAGGGATAAGGATTTGGGCAGCCTTGGACATTACTATAGTTAAATGGTTTATCAATAGCTGAGACAAAATTTGGAGGGCCATATGGGTTTAAATAGATCATTGATATTTTTTTAGGAAATGGAAGATGATTCATTTGAGGTAATGGCTATGGTGTATAAGTGTTCTAGTGTGAATAACCCACATTACCTTCATTGTCAAATTCAATTCCCTCTTGCAACATTTGTTGTTTCAATTTTAGGTTTTTTTGTTCCAAATATAACACTTGTTGTTTCATTTCTTCTAATTCTTTCCTTGTTCGATGTCTTATTTTTTCTTTTTTCATCTTAACAAAATGTTACTACTTCACAATATCTATGCATTATATATCAAATCAAAAACAGAGTCGCCACCTACTTTTTCAAAATTAGGAAAATGAAATAGATTATGATATTGCTTTGGTTTGCCCCAAGCGGAATCTCCAAAAAAAATGTGAAATCTTTGTTGACTCTATAAATGGAAAGGCTAAAAATCTTCCTAAGTAATCCCTAGCGGAGTTGCCATTTTGTTGGGTCTCAAAAATGCAAGTTTGAACCACAAGAGGTTGCCAATCTCTCACAATGCTTTTGGCCAACTAACAAGGCCAATTAATGCAATTGTACCTTCTACTCTTCAGGCTCTGTTAAACCTAGGTGGGTGCACCTATGTGTATGTTGCAGATTTAATATGGGTTTCTTGGTTGATCAATCTATCCATAATGGCAAAGGGAAGTGGACAGATAAAATTACTACACCTACTCCTACTCCTACTGCACAAATGAAAGGTTTTTAAAATAAATTGTTTGATATGGATTTGTATCTCTAGGTTGTGGCAGATCAATGCCTTCTATCCACATGGGCAATGGAGTCAAAATGATATGTGTTTCCTCCTATTGGCTTAACTCTAGTTGTTAGGCACTCTTAAAATTCTATGGCTGGCATAAAAATTCACTAAGTCTATGACTTACATAAACAGTGTTGGAATGTTCCTTTATCAGGCTCTTCTTTAACAATCCAAAAGAAATTTCAAAACCACTGTGATTTATCAAGAGAATTTATTTATGACTTGCAGACATCAATTTAATTAAATCACACAAAATGAGAATGCATTTTGATAAACCAGAAATATACTTGATATGGTGATTTAAATGATTAAAAGATCCCAAGTTGGAGACAACAAAAAATAAAGAATATGAATTTTATTTATCACAACAACTGAACACCAAAAGAAATTCACTAGTTTAACATATTTTCTCTATTGATTATGCTTCAAGAAAGTCTATCATTATTTACATTCCAGTCCCTTCTCAGGAAAATTCTAACTTTTACAGTCTAACTACTACTTTTTTCTATCTCCCTAACTCTTGATTTTTTACAAATATTTATACATTACATCTCAAGGGTCATGACCCTTCATTTTCAGGTTATGGTCGTTTACATTCCATGGCTATAATTAAAACATTTAATTATATTTCCTTATCGGAAAATTAAATGTTTTTTACATAGTCTCGCTTTTGATTTTCTCACTTTATACCTTTTCCTGCCTTTGATTTTAATTTTATCTGCTTATTTAGTTTTATCTTCCTGTGGCCTTGTTTATTTCTTTTACCATGCTACTGTGGGCTTTGACTTTTCTCCCACGGTATGGCGGTACCCGGCCCCACACTAACTATTATGACTACCTCTGTTGCTTACCGCGCTACTGCGGTCATTGGCTTGACTGCCAGTGGTACCGTGGTAGTCGTTATCTGTTATCTCTGCCGCTTCATGTTGTTTAACTATTTTCACCGTGATGGCTATCTCCATGTCTACCATGCTACCGTGGTCTCTAATATGACTACCAGTGCTAGCACAGTATCCGCTTCGCCTACCTCCATTCATTGATCAACCATCACCCTCCACCACCTTGTTGGTTGCCTTATTAACCGCCCACCAGAACCTTTTACCACGCAGCCGCGGTCACTGGCTTGTCTTCTAGTGGTACCACAGTAGACTTCCTTCACTGTCTGTTGACCGCTACTGTGGCCACCGCGGTCTGTGGTTTAACCGCGCGCAGTGGCGCGGTAAACACTTGTTGCCTACTCCTTAGCCGCCACCGTCATACCACGAGCCCATTGTGGGAGGCCACAATATAGCGATATATGATACAAAAGGATATATTATGGCATGGGTATAAGGCATATGTTGATTTTATGAATGGAGATAAAATTTATTAAAGAAGCACGAATGATAAAATGAATTTCATATGGAAATGATAGGAGAATGTGAGGGCGAGATAGGGAAACCCTTAGTTTTTCCTATGGATTTTTTACGTTCTAAAAAGAGGAAGGCTTGGGACCCATCGGGTGGAAGGATGGGTCAGGTTTTCCATTTCAGATGGATGTTATGGACGGCGGCAAACATAGGACAACAGTCCGCAGGAGGCGGCCCACAGAGATTCATTTAACACAAAGGTTCATCCAGTGGCGACCAAGTCAGCAAAATCCGTGGAGCAGGAAGGTGACATGTGATAGCCATTAGGAACATGGTGAATGAAAAGGGTTATCAGAATAGGGCAGCCCGCAAGGGTGGACCTGCGTGGGTTGGGAGTCGGGGAGGATTTAGCCAAGCATTTAAGTTTGATTCCAAGGATGATGAAGGATGAATCTACAGATATCGGAAGGCAAATGGGTGGGATGAAATGGTTGTTCATAAATGGTGAAGCTGAAGGGAAATCTACGAGCGAAATCCCACAAAGCGAAACCTGTAGAGGCCAATGGAATTTCATCTAACTTGGTATTTTGCTAAGTCTAAACGGTGATGACAATGAGGCAGAGTCCATCCATGCTCATGGGCCTAACAAGGGTAACGACAATCCCTTAAGGTTTATCAAGACATAGAGGAGGCAGCAACAACGAGGGTCCTGTGGGTTGTAAGGGCTTGATTTCCCTAGTTCAAGAACGATGATGGGAGTGTTGAGCTCCACTAGCTCTAGATCGTCAATTTTCAAAGGTTTTTCCAAATTTTGAAACATGGGTTTTGTGGGGGATGTATTTTTTCATCTAATTTTAGAGTCTGTTCCTGGGAATGCTCAACCATTTTCAAAATTTAAATGAAAATCACATAACTAATGGCGATGGAAACTCTACCTCAAAATCCCGCATGGAAGATGATGAATCACAACAGCTAGGAGGTTCGAATCAGCGAATGCAATATGTGGGCATGGAGGTGGCAAAAAAAAGAGGGTTCTAACAGCATTGCAAAAAAAAATGTTGGTGAAAATGATAGGTCAACTCACCTATTTATAGAATTTTGTGCATTTAATGTTGGCATTAAATGTTGGTATGTTAGTAGGTGGATTTGGTGGGCACAAATTTCAAAAGGATTGGTGGCACAAAATGTGGAGCTCGTGTGGCGGGAGGTAGCTAGGCAATCATCATTTGAACGATGAAGAAACATACGTGAAGTTCATGGGACCCATAGGGCAGATGGCCAGACTAGCTCGGCCTCCATGCAGACGATGAACAAACAATGAATTTTGCACATGGTGGCCCACATGGGCAGACCCACAAGCAGCGAAAGATGACAGCTTTAGAGCTTTAAGGTAAATAGCCAAAGGAGCCCCGCAAAGGTTGAAGACTTCAAATTTTCAAGGGTGTTGAAAATTGGTCAATCTAATGATGAATTTTAGGGCTCATTGACCATTTAGTACTCAAAAATAAGGGGCATGCAAAATGAGCTGATGGAAAAAGAAACTTGGTGCAAGCTGAAAAAGAGAGGGTCCCCGTTCAAAATAGGGCATGTGTGCTATAGGCACAACACTCGGCATGGGCCAGTGCGATGCTTGGGCTTCATAACATGGTTTAACTACCTCTTGTAGATCTTGGATCTTGTATAAATCTAGCGGTTTTATCAAGCATTATCAATTCAATATTTTGGTGCAACAATAACCACCTTTGCAACAATGCCTATTTGATAAAAATCTATATTCAAATTTCTTTTTTAATTTAAAAAAAAAACTACAAACATAAAATATACTAAAAAATATAAACTTCATTAGTTTAAGTCATTTCAAAATTCAAAATATATATGTCACTTTCTACTGATTCAAGTTAAAAATTTGGATCAATGTTGGTTATTTTATTTATATAAGTGTGACAAAATAATGTACATTTACCCCTAAATGTCTTAAATATTATAGTTACCTAGTTTAACTCCATTGCAATGAAAATGAAGGAGGAGAATTAGTGTATGAATTTTTTGTGTTCTTTAATAGATTCATGGGACAACCTTGTTATGGTCATTGGGAGCATTTCCACCAAATTTTAGATGGATGAAGTGGTTGTATCTTTATATTCAAAACAAATAAGAAGGAAAAGTTATAAGTCAACTATGGAGGCCCTAGAAATTCATGGAAGATCCAAAGAAAAAGTAAATAAAAAGGATAAGAAGTAGGATAAGTTTAGATCCAAATCTCTTAGGAATTTTAAGGAAAAATGTTGTAAATATTAAAATCTTAGACATCTAAGAAGATACTATGAGTAGTAGGAGGAGAAGAATAAAAATATAGATTCTAATGATGAGTCGAAGAGATCCTCCTCTAGGATGAAGGTGATATTTTTTTATGTTTTCTTGGCTACTAATACATCAAAGCGTGTGTGGTTGAAAGAATCTAGCACCTCTTTCCACATGGCCTAACATTGAGGTTAGTTTATAAATTTTAAGAATATAATGGTGGGAAGGTGTACCTTTGAGAAAATTCTCATATAAATATTTTTGGTTATGGTAAAGTCTTGATTTGATTTCCTAATAAATGAGTAAAGGGGATCAATGGTGTACTGCATATCCCTGGTTTGGCATGGAACATACTTTCCATAAGTAAACTAAATTGTGTAGGTGTGTATATTGTTTTCTCAAGTGGAGGGTACAATATGGTTAGAGTAGATATGGTTCTTGCTAAGGGTGTTTTGATTGAAACTTTATTTTAGCTAGATTCATGCATAGTCTAGTGTAATAGTTTTTCAATTCCTTTGATTTGATTTCCTAATAAATGAGTAAAGGGGATCAATGGTGTACTGCATATCCCTGGTTTGGCATGGAACATACTTTCCATAAGTAAACTAAATTGTGTAGGTGTGTATATTGTTTTCTCAAGTGGAGGGTACAATATGGTTAGAGTAGATATGGTTCTTGCTAAGGGTGTTTTGATTGAAACTTTATTTTAGCTAGATTCATGCATAGTCTAGTGTAATAGTTTTTCAATTCCTTCAATGAAAATATCTATAAAATCTTCATCTTCACCATTGGAAGCCAAAATAAAGATGTTCATTGTGTCTACTTCTAATGTTCATGCTTTCTAGGTTCCTAAGGTTTCTCATGCTTTGGAGACTTAGCTTCTAGTAGATAAAATAATGGTATAGAACCAAATGATGGGTCACATAGGTGAGAAGGGTTTAAGGACCCTAAAAAAAAAAAAACATTTTTGAGGAGTCAAATAATTGTGTTCTTAAATTTAATCTTTTAAATATTATGTATATGGAAAACAAAATGGTATTTAATTTTACTCTAGTTCTCATAAATATTTTGGGTTGTTGGGTTTAATCCCTTTTAATGTATTTGGTATCATTAATGTTCTTTCAATTTTTAAATAGTATATATTGTGTTTATTTCATTTATGATTATAATAGAAGAAAATTTGTATATTTCCATATAAGTAAATCTAAATTCTTTTGGCATTTGAAAGAGTTTAAAATTCCTGTAGAGAATTAGACTAGCAGGAGATTTTAGGATTGATAATGGTGGTTAGTTTTATTCAATATATTTTATAAGGTTCATGAGATAGAATACATATGACAACTATGTATGCCCCTCAGTAGAATATATTTGTAGAAAGAATGAATAGGATGTTGATGGAGAGGAATAATAATATGTTTTTTTTTGGTGAAAGGCGATAGCCTATATAATTATATTAATATATAAAAGTATAGGGTTACATAAGATGGTTTCATCAGCTCTTATCAACCTCAATTTGCAGCATATTGTTCATACTTGTAGCAAAATAATTTAACCCTATCCCTAAAAAAGTATATTTTATCTATGAGTACCCCATCAAAATTCATATTTAACTATAGAGCCCATTTTACAGGCATTTAAACACGATGTACACAATTTTCTATCCCCATATTACAATTTCTATTCAAAATCTTTCGAAACACAAGAACCCTCATTCCTCCATGTCGTCACTCTAAATTGCATTTTCACCTTGCTTCTCAAAGAGACCTTCTACATTAACTTTCCTGGGAGTGGAATGTTCAAATTTGGGATATACTGAGGCTGAGGAGGACTAGATGACTAGAACTATCCTGGATGACTTGAATAGGAGGATCTCCCACCACTCGCAGATAACTTTGATATATTGGAGGAGGAAAAACAACTATCGGCTCTTGGTTCTCATGATAAATCAGAGCCAATATGGCATTGAATCTTCTCTTTATCTCTTATGCTAAATCATCACCAATGACCCTACCATGCCTATCCAAGGCTAGCTGCAAGTACTTAAAGCACGACATTTCTAGAGTATTTTTTATAACATCCAAAATAGATATATAAACATTACCATTCAGAAGGAAATTTATTGGGAACAAGCCACCAATTCAACCCTGACCTTTCCATAAATCATAGGCTTGCACCACTTTCATGAGCCTATTGTCTAGCAAGAAGACATCATTTATTACCTTGCGATCTATAATCTGCAAAAGTGGTAGTGACTAGACCAGATCAAATGTATTCGAGAGAAAGATGGATATCATCTGTGAGGGAAATATGCATCTTCTCGCCCGTGGGTATAAAATTTCATCTCCTAAAACCCTCTTAACACCTTTTCAAAGCTGGAAGTAATGCACTTTGAGGACTTGAGTGAGCTCTGCATTTCCAATTGAATTAGAAAAGGGAAATTCCCATTCAAGAATAGGTAGCCATACCCTATAGTCGTGTGGCAGATACTCCATGATGGCCCTTCTACATTGTCGACAAGCTTGCCAATTGAAATTGATTTCACCCTCATCTTCGCAGGAAGACGTTTGTTGCATATCACTAGGCATGAATAACTCTGTAATTCTTGGCAAGCAAAATAATGCTAATCCTTGAGATTAAAAACATGTTCACACATGCAAAAAATATGAGACAAAACATGTGTGTCATCACCTCCTCTATCCGTGTTGGCTTAATTTTATCTCATTATTTAAAAATTGGGAAAAAATAGTTGTCAATTGTTGTTACTTGATTAATGTATCTCCTATATTAGTTCTTGATAATAAGACACATATGTAGGTGTAGAAAAAAAAATACCTCTCTAAGACATCTTTGAGTCTTTGGTTATGAGGCATATGAATACGTGTCGAGGGAGAAATGCTCAAATTTGGAGAACAACTCTATAAAATTTATCTTCATTGGATATGGTTTTGGTGTGAAATGATATAAGATCTGAGACAATATAGTTGAGAGGTTTTTGTATAGTAGAAATGTTATCTTTAGAGAAGTTAATTTTTTTTTCTACAATATTGCAACTAAAGAAAGATAGAAAGAAATATGTGGTTCAAATAACCAAAAATACCAAGAAGGTTAAACAAAAATTCCATAATGGAACTAAAGAGGAAGAGAGCTTAAATAGTTTTGAAGAAGAGATAAAACCTCCACCTCAGTCATTAAGGAGGTCTACTCGACAAAGACAACAACCAAAAGGTATACTCCCTCAAATGGTATATTCATTTTTGGATGAGCCTAGGATTGTAAAGGAGGTTATGTGTATGGATGTTTGAGAGTCTTAGAAGGCGGCCAAGGATGAGAAGATGGTTTCATTGAAAAAAAAATCATGGGACCTAGTACCTTTTTCTAATGGTGAAATCCTATTGGATTCAAATGGGTGTTAAAAATAAAAACTAGGGTTTGATGGAAATGTTGGGAAGTACAAAGTGAAATTGGTTGCAAAGAGTTATTCCTAGGTTGATGGAATAAATAATGGTAATATTTTATCCCCAATAGAAAAGATAACATCCATTTGATTTGTCTCTCTTGTTGTAGTGTATGATCTTGAGGTTAAGAAGATAGATGTGAAGAAATAATTCCTTCATGGTGATTTAGAGGAAGGGATTTACATGACACGATTGGAGCACTACATTGAGAAAGTTAAAAAATATTTTGTTTGTAATTTGAAGAAATATTTGCATGATCTTAAGCAATCTCCTAGTATGTGGAGATATTGATACTAAAATATCCACCAATGGATATTTTTTCACTATGTTTGGTGGTCCAATCAATTAAATGAGTCCATTATAAAAAAATAAAAATAAAAAAAATACATGGAAAAATCTCATTCTTTTAAGGAATACATTTTTCATAAGAGATTATAGTCCAAAATTTGGCATTACAACTTCAAGTACTATGGAAAAATCATACCAACTATTAAGATATTAAGTTTAGATGTTGGGATAGAGGTAAGAGTTATTAAAATTCATTGTGATAGTTAGAGTGTTATATGTTTGGAAATATGAATATTTTGTGTTTCATGCATTATGGACCCAAATTGACTGCACCAACATGTTGGAGTGGGAAATTGAATGCTACAAAAGTCCTCCATTTATTCCCTAGGTCTCTTGATCCTTCTAGGCTATGATATTTCAATGCAATCCCTTAAGATCCCTAAGAGCCAAAACTACCAAACTATGATGGAGTAGTTATACAATTTTATGGTTCCTATGAATGTTCCATCTAGACATAAAAGTAGAAATGGAGTCCCTTCACATTAACTTCTCTCATTTTTCTCAAATCAAAATAGTTTGACCATACCAAGAATGAATGCATTCTTACAAAAAAATCCATTTTAGAGTAGTGTAATTATAGAATCATAAATAGTTTAATTTTATGTTTCATGAATTATGGGGCCAAACCAACAATTCCAAACCATCAAGTTGGGCAAGTGAATTCTAACTAAGGCCTCTATTTGTTCCTCGGGTCTCTCAATCCTTCCAAGCTATGTTATTTCAACATAGTCTCTTAAGAGCCATGAGAGTAAAAATCTTACAAACCACAATGGAGTAGGTTTTGGAGTTCTTCGAACCTATGAATGTTCGATCTAGAACTGTAGGTGGATATGGAGTTCCTCCAAATTAACCTCTCTTAATTTTGGTCAAATCAACATTAGTTGACCATGCTATGAATGAATGAATTCTTGCAAAAAGAGTCATTTGAGAGCAATGTAACTATGGGAATATGTATAGTTTATGTTATGTGCGTTATGAGACCAAACTAAATATTCAAAACAATTAGGATGGGTGGGTGAATTATATCAGATGAATCCATTCATTTATTGGGTCTCCTAATCCTTCTAGGCTACACTATTTTAGTGCAGACTCTTAAGAGCCTTTAGAGCAAAAAATTGTCAAACTATGAAAAAGTAATTCTAAGAGTTTGTGGAACATAAAAATGATTCATATAGACCTACAGGTGGATATGGGATCCCTCCACATTAATCTCTCTCGCTTTTCATCAACTCAACACCATTTGACCATACCAAGAATGAATTTATTCTTGTAGAAATCATCATTTGCGAGTTGTGTAATCATAGAAATAGGAATAGTTTTCATTGTGTAGTGGGATCAAAATGAATGTGCCAACACATTAGGGTAGGTTATTTTTATTCCTCAAGTTTCCTTATCATTCTATGCTATATTATTTTGGTGTAGTCACTTAAGGGCACTAACAAAATAAACTATCAAACTATGATGGAGTAGTAAGTAGAGTTTGTGGCACTTACGAATGTTTTTTTATAGACCTACAAGTGGTCGTTAGATCCTACATTACTCTTTCTCAGTTTTTTTCAACTCAACATAATTTGACCATGCCAATAATGAATGCATTATTGCAAAATGTATCATTTAAGAGCTATGTAACCATGGAAACAAGCATATTTTATGTTTTATGTGTTGTGGGGCCTGTTGAGGGGGATGTTAGTCACTCACAATGTACCAGGAAATAAGATTATTTCCCCTCTTGAAAAGAAATATAAACTAAGTTCCAAGGTTTGTTTCTAGTCAAGTCTTGATAGTGTGGGTGACATAGAGGTGAGAACAATATGATTACATGAGGGATCTAGATTTTCAAAAAAGTAGGGAATTCAAGTACAATCCCAATATAATAATTTTATTGATTAGGCTCAAATTTCATATAGAAAATAAGCATATTTAAAATGGCTTATTGCTCTTTCAAAATATTTCAGTAACCATGTTTTAAAATAAAAGATAAAAGAGAATAGGGAAATGAGAGATACTCCAAAAGAAACTTATAAAAATTACTAAAATAAATCTAACTCTATTTGGACAACAACACAAAACATTATATTAATCATGTCTACCAATTTAAATAAGTTCTTTTAGACTACCATTATCATCTATAGCATTCACACATCTACCATCAATGGAGTACAATCTTCAAAGGAAACTCAAACATATAAGAATTTTGAATTTCATTCAACCAGAACATTGTCAATCATGTGTAGATCTAGGAAAAAACCCTACTTAATTACAAAGATTTTTTTTAGATATCATTAATTTAGTAATGTAATTAAAATAAAATGATTATACCATCACCATGGTGTTGAATCCTAATGCATGCAATATAGGTGCAATCCTCAGATAAATAAATCAAATCTCTTCACATGAAACTTTGTAGGTAAAATCCACACCAATATCATATTGTTTGTAGTTGAAAAAATTACATAAGAATTAAAACCCTTAGAAATGATCCAGAATCAAACATTTATAGAAAAATAAGTTCCTAAAACTTTGGATTTGATAAAAAAGCTAACTGGAAGTACCTCTAGTGCTTGAATTTTTAAATAAAAATTAAATAAAAGTATAATTGGGTGCCCTAGTTGGAGTTGAGTTTAACTTAAAAATAAAAATAAGACTGAACTGGGCACACTAGTTGTAGTCGAGTGTCTTGCTAAATTAGAGAAGCATGATAATAACAACTAAAAGTTAACTAAAACAAGCGACAGTCTTCTAAATTCCCAATGCTACTAAAATCAAGTGAATGATATGTGCTTTGATTTATCTAGTAATTATCACACACATCCTTGGAAATATTTAACTTGGGAGACACTAGTTAAACATGTCAATCACAACATTGGTAGTATCATTCATCACAAAACATAGGTAGATATTAGTAGCAATCTCAACCTATGTCCAATTATTTGGCAAAGTGATTGAACCAAGCTGGTATGATCTAATTCATCCTTTCCATTGGGTGGTATCCTTTAAATTGGTACTTCATTTTCTCATAAATCCTTTAGAGGCATATCTGTTGCAAAAATCAATGCAATGTATTAACAATTTCATATTTCAAGAAGAGAAAACTTGCAAGATAAATCATGTTAGGCCATATACACTCTTATTTTAAAGTTATAATTTTTCAAGATGAAGTTATACAAATTTGGGGATCAACATTTGGGACTCACCTTTACTCTTTACCATTGGTATATACACTTAATATTTCATCCTCTCATTATTAAAAACCTTTGGGTATCAGGGATTGGGAATCCCTCATGTACTCTCTACTCTGAATGAATTTTTGTTGCTAAGTTTAAAATACTCTCAGGTATCAGATATCGGAGATATCCTTTATCGTTCGTTCATTAATAAAGTCTCTTTGAGGATATGTTTCATCATTTGATCAAGTTTCAGGGATTGGGAATACCCTTTACCCTTTACCTTATTGGAAATGGTATTGGTTAAGTGGTATCTCTGACTCATGAAGTTTGAAAGGATTGTGGGGATCGAAGTTTGGCTTTTTGATTTACTCCTACCCACTAAGTTTATGACTATTAATCAAACTCACCTTATATTTTAAACCTTACCCTTTGAATATAGAAGATTCATCTATTCTTTATAACCGTTAAAAGAAAGCAATCATTATTGGACATCAAGAGTCGGAGATAACTCCTACCCTTTGCACCTCTATAAGAAATGGATAAGAGGTATCGTCTACACACAATATATTAAAGATGCCACAATAGAAGACATTTTTGGCTAATTTTTTATTAGTATAATCAGGGTATTATGTATCCTTTACTTGTTAGTGAAAGCTCTCTATCAAGGACTATTTGTATTTGATCAAGTATTAGGGATAAGGGATCAAAGATCGGGGATCCTCATACCCTTTGCACCTTCTTAAGAAAAAAAACAAATGGGATCCCCAACGTCTAATATCTAAAATAATAAAATGAAGACTAATAATTTTAGCAAATTGTAATATTATGCACAAAATCAAAGATCAGAGGTCAAGGATCCTCAATATCCTTTTCACCTCTATAAGAAAGAGGCAAGGCAGATCTTTGAAGTCCGATGTCTGAATGTCTTTTATCACATCAGATAAGTAAAAGGTAAGGTCACTAGTCGGGGATCAGGGTTACCCCTTACTCCTTGCAAACATTCTAAGCAAGAAACAAATGATCATTATGAACTTTAAAACCCAAAACTGTGTTTTAATTCTTGACAATGCTATGGCAAGGATCCAAGTCAAAACCCAAGGAAATCATATAATTGTGTGGGGAAGGAAATTTTGGAGACTACATTCCTTAACCTATTGCTTAAATGTTCAATTTAATATCAAAGGTTGAGCATACCATTTACCATGTCCACTTCTATAAGGAATGTGTTAAAGGATATCCTCGAACCTTGAAATCAAAAGGTGTTTTAAAAATTTTCCTCGAAGACATGATTGAGGGTCAACAATCAAATCTACTTCTTACTTTATGTAAATGACTTTGAGTAGGGAGTAATAGGGAACGACGAAGCTTGAAGCTTGATAGTGATCAAAACTTAAACCATAAAAATGACCAAGGGAAAATCACAATGGAATCCCAAGGTTCAACTCTTGATGATGATGTCATAAACATTATTGATTGATGCACCAACAAAACACACAATCTAGTGGGAAAAAGAGCTAAGAAAAAAAGGTGAAAAAAATGGGAAAAATAAAAGGAAAAGGAAAGAACAAAGGAATGCCAAAACCAGATCGATAACCCAAAAGTAAAAAATACAAAAAACACAAGAACATGAGAAAAATGATGCCAAATGATGAAAAAAAAAACACCACAATCTAAAATGCACACCCATGCCAGACTAACCATTTGAATAAAGAAAATTATAAATCAAAGGCATAACAAATAACTGACCTAGAAAATATCAAGGGCACTTTGGAAAATGAAGGGGAATGAAGCACACAACACACAGGAAGAACATGCCATGAATGATAAGAGGAGCACATAGAAAAAAAAAAAAGCACACTACAAACAAAAACTAACCCATCCAATCCAAATGCACTCACCCATTCATGCCAAAACACAAGTTGACCTTCCCTGAGGAAATGGAAAAAATTTGAAGAGATCTATGAGAAAATGAGTTTGGTTAAATGAATTAATACCAAATGATTGGAATTTCTTAGTTATTACCCTCTTTGATTAACTTCATTAAAGGTGCACCAGTTTGTGGGTTGGTAGTATTAACTCCTAACTGTGCTTATCATTTAATTTAAATTCATTTTTTTTTGGCCAACAAGATTAATTTGACATGCACACCCAAAAAGAAATAGAGGAAGGAAAAGAAAAGAAACAAGGGAAAAAACGAAAGAAGAAAAAATAAGGTAGGGGGGAAACCACAACACCCAAAGCAAAAAAAAGGGGGTCCCCATTTTGCAAAAGAGAAAAGAAGGGGCATGAGTGCAAAGGCACAAAAAATAGCCAACAAAGAATAAAATACTCATAGATTATTCCTGCCTTTAAAAATTTTCAACAAGCTTAGAACCAAAGTTGTCACAAATTCAACACTAAACAATGAAGTAAAAATCTATCCAAGTATTCCACCAATTTTACCTTTCACAAACGTTCTCATGGATTTTAGAGTGTGTGCATGTGATTAATCCTTTCAAAAAGGAAGAATCATTGAAATATAATAATCAACAAATCAAGACCATTTATTTGATCTTACCTTTCTTCTAGCTACTTTATTATAGTTTTTTTTTAGAACTGTAGTTGGTGTGACCTGGGAATAGCTTCGTTGCCAGTCAAGAATTTATAGCCCCAATAGAGATACATTTGATTCCCTCAAACCTATCTCTACTAATAGCTAGGCATCCATAGCCCCGATAGAGGTCATTTGAATCACCCTTTTCATTAATCCATTTTTTCTCATTTTTTATTTTTAGGCTATCACCCGGTGTTGGGTTCGGACAGTGGTCACTAAGAAAGAAATCATTTTCATTTTATTAAACTTGAAATCACTAGCCTTGATTTCTACTTCTAATCCTAATTATTTAGTATATGTAAGTGTTGAGATCCAAGCAACAAGATTCCAAGATGAATTAGGTTCTTACATTAGATAAATCGAGACTCCAAAGTTTAAAATTAGATTAGAAAACTTTGAAATGAACAAGGAAAATATTTGAAAATAGAAATACCTCAATCACCTATTCTATGGTGGATTCTTAGACCTTCATATTCTTGAGAGCCCATTAAAAAAGGAAAAACAAAAAAAGAATAGAGCAACGAGACAAGGGAAAAAATAGAACTGAAAGAACAAAGAATGAAAATAACAAAAAACTATCCTAATAATGTACAAGAAGGGATGATCCCAGCTTGCAAGACTCGAAATAATGTTTCAAGAACTGCTTGTTGACATGAAACTGGGTTAACTCCCTAGTCATAGTATTGATCCTAAGGGTTTTCTCCCCTAAGATCTCAACTATTTGATAAGGTTCTATCCAAATTTTATCAAACTTTGAGTTGTTTCCATCCTTCTCCTTGGATTTGTCCTAGAAAAGGACAAGATTTGAAATCCTAAAGGCCTTAATATTGGCTCTCTTTTTAAACCACCATTTCTCCGCAACCTGATGCTTTGATACATGTTCTAGGGAAGTGTTTCTCTTTTCATCCAAATTTAACAAGTTAAGTGGCCTAACTTGAACTTCATCCTCCATTTCTAGATAAATTTCCATGAATTTGAATGTTGGGATTCTAAAATTCATAGGGAAGATAGGCTCTAAACCGTAGACCAACTGATAAGGGGATGTTCCTAGTGCATTTTTTATTTGAGTCCTATTAGCCCATAATACAAATTTAAGATGTGCTCGTGCCAATATTTTAGGTTTTTATCCAATAGTTTCTTGATGACACTTGTTAGGTTTTTATTTATAGACTTAGCCACCCCATTACCTTGCAAATAATAATTTGACGAGTATTTTGAAACTATTTAATGCTCAAATACCCATTGCATGAACTCAACCAAAGAATATGAAGGGTCGTTGTCATACTAGAGTGAAGGGCATCCCAAACTTGGTCATTAGGTGGCCCTCCAAGAATTTGATCATGTCAATAGTAGTGCTTTGTTTGCATGCTATGGCTTCACAACAACTTGTGCAATAATCGGTTTCTACTAGAATGAATTTGTGCTTTGTAGATGAATGAGGAAGTATTATACCAATAGAATCAAGGCCCCATTGGGCAAAAGGATGTACCTCATGTACCTATTGTAGGTGCATAGGAGCATTTCTTTCTTTGCTAGCAATTGTCTGACAAATATGGAAAACTCTTACATGTTGGTATGCATCTTTAAAAATGGTTGGCCAGTAATATCCTACTCACAATACTTGATGGGTTGTTGTTTCAGAAAATCCATGAACCATACCAATTTTTTTCTAGAATTCTTGTCAAGACTATGATAGCATATTCCTTCTCCAAGCATCCTAAATAAATGACTTCATATTTTATTCTATATAAAACCCTAGCTTTTATCATGCATGCCTAACTTTTGATCTTCAAGGCCCACCTCTAGGCTGCATTCATTTGTTTGGACACTTGTTTTGTAACTAATACTAGACAATATCTTTGTACCAATCATCAGATGATATGCCATGTTAGGAATATTGTTGACATTTCATTTGTTGATCCACTTCAGCTAGTGTATTTGATGAACCTTGTCCTCTTACCAAATTCATAGGCTAGATCTCTATTTCATACTCCTAAGAGATGGTCATCCATTTTCCATGTTGTTCCCTGAGTTCATTCTACATCATGATTGATTTAACTACTGCATTAGGGACAATTGCAATCACCTTGCTTTCAAAATATAGTGTTTGAATTTCTTGATGACCTTGACTAAAAAAGTATTTTGTTTATCAAAATTAGGATATATGACCTCTACATTCTTAAATAGAGCACTAATAAAGTAAATTGACCTCTCATCACACTTTTTTCCTTTCTAAGTGAGAACACCCACATAGGAATTTTCTGAGGAAAAATTATATATGTGGAAAGGCCTGGAGTAATCTAGACTAGCTAGTATTGGTCGCCTATGATAACCCATTTGATTTCCTAAAATGCTTTCTTACCTTCAACTATCCACTCAATTTTAGCATTTTTTCAGCATATCACTCAATGGGTGAATGATCTCTATGAACCCACTAATGAGTTTTTTGACAAATTTTATCTTTCCAAATAAAGATTTCAATTCTTTCTTACTATTTGGGAGTGAAATTTTAGGATAGATCCAATTCTCTCTTGATCTATAGAAATTCCATTTTCTAATATTATGTGACCAAGAATATTCCCTTCTATCACACGAAATATGCACTTCTTAGGATTTAGGGAGATTCTAGAATATTTACAGTACTGTAATATCTTGCAAAAATCTGCTACATGGTCAACTCTATTTTTGGAATATACCATCAAGTCATCCATATAAATAATTATACACTTTCCAATTATCCCCTTAAAATATATGTCCATGGACCTTTGGAAACACTAGTAGAATTTGGAAAATAATGACTATGTGACTAAAAATGACTAAATTCTACTCATTGTTGCAACACAACTATAAATGACTAAATAAATGACTAATTTGTTTGCATCAAACTTTTTTTTCGAGAGAAAATATTCCTAGCCATCAATTTAGGCTTTAGCTGACACTTATGAATATAAATTTGTGTGTGTGTATATATATATAACAATATAAAGTCAACCATTTTCCCATGGTTTTTAACTACCACTTAGTTAGAAGAAATATTCTAGGAAAACAAAAAGAGGTTGAAGTGTTATGAAGATGGAGATATTGAGTAGTAATCGAAGGGATTTCCTAGTGGAGGAATTTCCTGCAGGTAGTGCTTCAAAGTACGAGTCTAGAATGTGGCCAAATTTATCCTTCTATCAGACAACTCCCCACTTGGAAGTATGTCTTGAGGATTTTGATATTTTTACTATGCATCGTCTTAGAGGTAAGAAAATCATTCTTAATGCTTTTTAAAAGTTGGATGTATATGTTGCCTAGTTAGGTATTTGAAAAATTTGATGTTGGGTGTTTCCGTGAAGTACTATTTAGCTATTTGAATTTTTTGATGCTGGTTGTTTTATTACTGGATATCTGGGTATATTTAAAAATTGATGCTCAATATTTTTGCTATTGGCTATTTAAATATTTCAATCCTGGGTTTTCACTTGAAATGGGTATTTTAAAAAAATGGTACTGGATATTTTTTGCTATTGAGATTTTTTTTTTGAGAAACAAATGAGGTCTCAACATTTTCTGGTATTACACATAGTATTCTAAATTTCGATTTTGTTATGATTTTTCTTAGGCATTCAAAAAATTTGATGTTTGATGAACCCTTTGTTATTGACTATCTTGGTATTTTAAAAAATGACTTTGGGTGTTTTCTTTATATGGTTATTTAAAAAACTAATATTGGGTATTTTTTTCACTGTTGAGTTAAAATTAAAAATGATAAATAGACGATGTCTCAATATTTTTGGTATTGAAACCTCACTAATCCACTAGAGTTATGGTTTATGTTTCTACAAAGGCTTGGGATTTGTACCCTATTCATGCTCTTACCAATGCTTTTGTTGGTATTAAAAAATAACCATAAATCTTGGGTCAGAAAATTAGTTGTCTTGATAGGGTGTGATATGATCTTGGATTGTATCCTAGAGTGTGTGGGAAGCTTGTGTTTGATCATTAAGGAATGTAAACCTGATCAGGGAAATGTATCCTATATAGCATGGGTCTTGCTTTAATACTTCCCATAATGGTTATTATCAGATCACATTATTGTATTTTGTGGTAACCTAATATTTCATTCAAGTTATATGTAACAAACTTGGTATGTAGTTTAAGTTGTAAACTTTTAAGTAACATTCATAAGGTGTAGAAACTATTGATCACTCTCTAGAATAGCCCATTAAACATGGATTGTGCTTGAATGCACTGCATAATTGATATAACACAACCAATCTGCATATCAACCAAAGTTATAGGCTCTTTATTGCACCAAGAGGTAGTCGCTCTTGGATCATGCTATCATTACATCATAACCTATTAAACTTGATTCAACCTAAATGCACCCCATAATTTTTACACCACAGGTGTACCGAATGTCTACTAGATTAATTGGACACCTAATTGTGATGAAAGTGATTTTTACATGAATTATGCTCATATGAGTGCCTCCATTTCTATCACAATATAACCACATAAAACTTGGGTCACACATGAAAGCATATTGTATTTGTTATAGCACAATTGTGCCACATGAGCAATAGAGTTATGGATCACATAATTATAGTCACAATAATTTTTTCCTTGGTTGTGCTCTTATGGTGATTCCATTACCATTACAACATAACCATTTGAACTTATATTGCTCAAATACTTACATTGCTTATTTTCTCTTTGGATGGACAACAATTCAATGGAAGGGATTTATATGCAAGTCATTCTCATATAAATTCCTTTGTCACCATTACACAATAGTACATTGGAATCTCCTTTCTTGAACCTTTACTTTTTTTTTATTATTAGGGTTTCATAGTGATTATTTCATTTCCACATGGCATATTGATAAAAGAAACCGATAATTTTTTTTTTCTATTTTTAGTGAAAATCTGCTAACATACTTTTGGAATAAATGTTTGACTACATTACTTTGAGTGCGAAGAATTTTGTTTTTTGCTTATAATACATTCATTGAGAATTGTAGTAGAAATCTTCTTATACTGAAACACATCCTCTAAACCTACTTTAAGCTACATTTAGGAGGCTTAATGGAATATTTGTGATTTATACAACTTCTTTTTCTATAGTAAATGACATCAAATTATTTCTCAAGCTGAAATGATTTATTAATTATAATTTTATTATGATTAAATGTTCTATTTAGAAGGGGTTAATATGTGGCATTTTTATGTGCAAGAAGAATAGATTGTGATGCAATGTTCGGGTATGGACAATCAAGAAAACTTGGATTTCTATTAGTGACATAACCAAGTTGGGTGGTACGCTTTGAGAGTTCATACCAAGGAGGAGCTTGAGATAAAGAAGTACCCTAGAAATTGGGTATTACATATGCGACAAAAGAGAGTACCTTGAGCCAATGTGAGACACTTATAGGTGTTTTGGCTAGGAAGAATAACCTCGCTGAAGGATTACAAACGTTGGTGGACTAAAACATTAGTTTCCATCTGATTACATCTTAGGAGTCAATAGATTGCTCTAGATTCCCGATTGATCACTCTGAATATTTGACAGAGAAAATTCCTACATTCTAAAGATAAAATCATAAATCTACTTGGTCCAATTTGAGGTCCTGATTTTATTTTGAAAAGTCCCAAAAGTTAAAATTGTTGAAGAAGGTTGAATTTATTAATTTATTCAAAAGTCTTTCTGGTAGTTGCCATTCGCCACTTGCCTTATATTGATTTTTCATTTTATTTATTCTCATGTGTATGTTAAATTTCCCAAGATTCTTGTTCTTATAAAAGACTGAGAGATGTTTCATTTTAGTTAAGTTCAAAATGTGTGGATGTCGAAGAACCAAATTGTAAGTATTTTTATTTTTAATTATAATATTTGACATTTGACTTGATAAAAATTGTTACTTTAGAATTATAGTATTACTTTTTTTCTAATGTTTTCAACCCTCATTTTAGGGAAGAGCTTAGAAGATGGTTCCTTTAGAAAGTGACTACAATTTTCCACTATAGGTTCCATCTAGAAACACCAAAATCTTAAGCATTGCCGTACTCAGAGAAAAATTAGGAGTTTTGGATCGTTGGTTAAGAACTTTAAATGTTTGGCTATGATCATAGAGAATGTTCATGGAGGAGTGCAAACTTCCTTACAAATCAATTACCATAGAAGATTTTGAGTTGAATTGAACTTGCTATTTTATGCTAATATGGATATGTTCTATCCTATACTTAATTGTTGTAGCATAACATATAAACTAAATAGTTGTTCATATACCACTATTTCTAATTAAAAATTTCTATACCTTATTCTAGGAGCAAATCACAAGTGGGGTCTATACGTAAGACTCCATTGTTTCAAATTCAAAATTGTTGGCTCTTTCATAATTGTTTGCTTCATTTATTTGATCTAAGATAGCCTGTTGTATAGAATATTCTCTCAAAATCATAATTAAATCTTTTATTTCAAAAAGATTGTTTAGAATCTCCTCATCATAATAATGAACAAAAGAATTAGTCATTAACCTGAACTTTGTAAAAGTTTCATCAAATTCTACTTTTCCACTTTCTTTTCCATTCTGAATTTTATTCCCAATTTCATCCATGAAGAACTTCCTTAGCCTATAGATCCTGTTGTTAGCCATAACTTTACCAGGTGTCAAGGATAGCTTCAATTTTTTACCAAAGCAACAATTGAAAAACTTTAGCTTTACTAGATACAATGTGTTGTAAATCTCTTTGAATTTATTCTAGAAAAGAGTTCTTGAGAGTATGATGCATAGTTTTGAATTAACCTTTTTACATGAATTCCATATCTTCGATCGACTATTTCAAGCTTGATGACATTCATCAAGAACAATAAGACCTAGGCTCTCTAAAATTAGTTTTCCAATATGCTTAGCCTCTTTAGGATGGCTCACATTTGTCTTACAAGTTAGGTATACAAAAATATTGTAGCCAATAACAAGCACACTTTTTATTCTATGCCACTCATGAAGCATCACTAGATGCCTCAATTTTTTCAAAATTTTCCCCATGATTTGGTTTCTCTTAGAAAATTTTATAATCTCTTCATATTCATAGTTTTAATGAATTTCATTTCAAATTCTTCTTGATTTGTTTAGTATGTAAACTAGAATTTCAATACTCCACTTCTAAAAGAGAGTTCAAGAAGTGGAGTATTGACATTCTAGTTTACATGCTAAATAGATCAAGGACCTTTTGGAATGAAATTCATTAAAACTATGAATATGAGGATATTTATAAACTAGATAAGAGCAACCAAATCATGAGAAAAAAATTTGAAAAATTTGAGGAATTTGGTGATGCTTCGTAAGTGGCATAGAAGAAAAAGTGTGCTTGTTATTGGCTAAAATATTTTTGTATACCTAGCTTGTGAGGCAAATGTGAGCCTTCCTGAAGAGGCTAAGCATTTGGAAAATTAATTTTAGCGAGCACAAGTCTACTTGTTCTTGATGAAGGTCATCAAGCTCAAAATAATCGATCAAGGATATTGAATTCATGCAAAAAGGTTAATTCAAAACTATGCATTATACTCTCAGGAACTCTTTTCTAGAATAAATTCAAACAGATTTTCAACACAATGTATCTGGTAAGGCTGAATTTTATCAATTCTTTCTTGGGTAAAAACTTGAAGCTATCCTCGACACTTGGTAAAGTTATGGCTTATAGTAGGACCTACAATATGAGGAATTTCTTCATGGATGAAATTGGGAACAAAACTCATAATGGAAAAGAGAGTGTAAAAGTAGAATTTGATGAAACTCTTACAAAATTTAGGTTCATGACTGATGCTTTTATTCATTGTTATGATGGGAAGATTCTGAACAGTCTTCACGGAATAAAGGATTTTATTGTGATTTTGAGAGCATCTTCTATACAACATGCTATCTTAGATCAAATAAATGAAGCAAACAATTGTGAAAGAGCCAATAATTTTAAATTTGAAATAGTGGAGTCTTACGTATAGACTCTCCTTGTGATTTTCTCCTAGAATAAGGTATAGAAATATTGAATTAGAAACAATGGTATATGAGTAACTATTTAGTCTATTTGTTATGCTACAACAATTAACTACATGTTAGAACATATCCATATCAGCATAAAGTAGATGCAATTTGCCTCAAACTATGTTGTGCTAATTGATTTGTAAGTAATTTTTCACTCCTCCATGAACATTCTCTATGCACATCAGTATGTTGGTTATTATCTTGATCTCATTTGTGATCAAAAGAATAGTGAAGTTCATTTCATAACTTATGACCATTTTGTAGTGCTATGATCTAGTGCTCTTTTAATTCTTACTCATTGTGTTCTCAATCACCATTTGTAAATGACTTATAGGACAGATCTTTGTCACCATTTGATAGTAGATTTTATTATTTTTGGACTATTTGTTATGATTCAATCATTATTTGATAGTGTTCTTCCTTTCTCAATCCTATAGGACAAAGGACAATTCATAATTTGCAACTCTCTAATAATGATACTCCTTTCAGTAATCTCAATCACCTAATTCAATGTGTTATCTTCTTCATTTCTCAAAGATAAAAATTCCTAGATAGTGTTTCTTAGTCACAGTTACAGTGATCTTTGATTTGAAGATATTATGTTTCTTACATGGCAATGTTTCAGAGAATTCATATTTTGTCTTGCAAACATCTTGTTGCACTTGTAGATTTTTGTCGCGCATAATATGTAGTCAAGATGCCTTCAAATTGAGCTCTTTTGCAGAGGTAGTAGGATAATGGTGTCAATTAAATAATGTTGTTAGTGAGAGGTATGACAATAGATATAATGAGAATGGAAGTTATAATGTTTTGATAGTAAAAGAACCATTTATCCGCCACCATAGTGAAAAGTTTTCAATTGCATTTGGTTTGTTAAACATGGCCTCTGGTACAAATATTAGAGTTGTTAAGAATATTTGAGTATGTTCTAATTTTCATACTGCATCTAAGTTCATCTCCAAGATTGTTGCAAGAGAAATTGTTCTGAGAGATGTGAACCATTTCCATCATTTTAAATAGGGACAATGTTCTTGTGGAGAATATTGGTGATGCTAAATGAAACAATCTAAAAAATAGGCTTGCACTATAATAATGTGCACTACATCAAATATCTAGTAATAATGAAGGGACATCCATCAAAGCATAAAAAAGGGATTTTTTTGCATATGTTGTAGTTACAAGTGCCCTGCTAGACATACATGAAAATTTGGAAGCATAGACAATGAAAATGAACTATTTCAAAAAATTCCTCAAAGTAATTTGATATCATGGAATGAAATGATTAAATGATATGTTAAAAATGGGTTTTTTTAAAAATCCCTTAGAATTTTTTAAGAAAATGCAACCAGTGGGTGTAAATCCCAACTCCTCAACCTTTGAAAGTGTCATTGTATGTCTCCACCGCAACACCACATGGTTTTGTTGCTAGCCTTCATGTTGATGCGAGAAAGATTGAAACCCTCGCTCTCCTACAAACTCTTCAAGTCATGTCAATGGTGATGCAAAAAAGTCTGACTTTAGGATTTCTTGCATCACCCCTAGCATGACTTGAAGAGTTTGTGGGAGAGTGGGTGCCTTCCATGATATCATATTTCTTTGAGGCATTTTTTGAAATAGTTCACTTCCGTTGTCTATTCTTCTACATTTTCATGTATGTCAAGCAAGAAAATTGTAACTACAACATATGATAAAAAATACTTGTTATTATGCTTTGATGGATGTCCCTTCATTATTATTGGATATCTAATGTAGTGCACATTATTATAGTGCAAGCCTATTTTGTAGATTGTTTCATTTAGCATCACCAATATTCTCCACCAGAAAATTTTCCCTGTTTAAAATGATGGAAATGGTTCACATATCTTAGAAAATTTTCTCTTGCAACAATCTTGGAAATGAATTTAGATGCAGTGTGAAAATCATAACATACTTGAAGGCTCTTAAAAACTATAATAGTTGTACCAAGGGCCATGTTTAACAAACCAAATGCAATTGATAACTTTTCACTATGGTGGCAAATAAATGATTCTTTTTTATTCTATTCTACAACATTAGGTAAAAGTATTGATTCATGAAATACCCTATTACCTTCATTTTCCAAGCCAATTTATCCAATTTTGCATAGCTCTCCCATGTTTGTGGACATGATCTGTCTCCTACACCAAAAAAGCCTGTACTATTTTATGCCCTTCAATCCAACTACATGTAAGTATCTTTTTAATTCCTTTATCTCTCATCAATCTCCTTACTATTTGGACCTCACCACACATGCCTTCTTTTGCACAATTTTTCTAGAGAAGAAATATAAGTTTCTGCAGTTTTAGGATCCAACTAAAAAGTAGTGTTGCTAGAATACTCAACCTATATGCATATATGATCCACAAGCACCAAAGGTTTAACTAGCATCTTAATAATATTTTTTAGGGTGTCTTCAAGATAGCCAGCATGGGAATGAAGGTCAACCATGCACACCTAATGATCAACTATATACGTAATGCAATAAGGATTACTAACCTTTAATATTATCAATAATAAATTGATAATATTTAAAAGGGGATATTCTTTAAAATATTCTTTCAAACCTAGCAACTATTTTGTTTGTTTTAATTTTGTTTTACTGTATTGAAGATGCACTAGGTACTCTTAATGTTACATAATTTCTAGATTATGTGCTTTCTTCAATTACATTGGTTATTATTGGCCTACATTCAACATTGATATATATGTTATTTAAATTAAAATTAGGGTCTACAACTAGGATATTTTCTAGGGAATTCAGGTGAGATTTGGGTGAATCGATAGGGTTTTGGACTTTTGACATTATTGGAGGGTTAATGTATTAATTTGTAGGGGTCATGGGAGAAAGTGAAGTGGGAATTTGTTATGGTCGAGTAGGGGATGACCTTCCAACTCCTAAAAAAGTATCCCATTTGGTGAAGCCAATATCTATCAAGAAGACAAGGATTTATGACTCTAATCTGTAGGTTGTTTTTGAAATGTTAAGCAACATTTTTAGGGTGTCGTACCCTTCACAAAAGAGCCACAAGGGCCAAAAAAGAGCAATATAAAAATCAAACATTAACATAAAAAAATAGAAACCAGAGACAACACACTGGCAACATAGAGACCACAGGTAGACAACTGCAAGACAAGACACCAGCGCAGGCAACATCTAACTGGCATTGTCCCAGTTTTTGAGAAGGAGGTCCACAACCTCATCACCCACCCAGTCTTTGTTCTCCTGACTATTTTTCCCCTCCATCTCCTCATTGATAGCATTAGACAGGGTGCTGGTGACAAAATGGCCCAACTTCATGGTGAAGCGGGTCAACCCACAAAACCTTTTGTCAAGCATGTCCATTCTCTTTTCCAAATCTTAGGGCTCCACCCCAATGTCCATGGTCCCTATGACCTCACCAGGTTCTTCGACCAAAGGATGCAGAGAGTGTGAGATGGAGCCAACATTAGGATCCTTGCTGTCCATGAGAGTAAACTGGGGCTCCTCCACAATCTTGTCATCATCCTCTTCAGTTTCCTCTTCATTGTATCCTTTGTTGTTAGACTAGTCCTCCTCCGAATCCTCAATAATCAACCTCTTTTTTTTGTTCTTTGCAAGCCTTCTAGATCTCCTTCTGGAATTTCCCCTCCATTCATCTCAGTAGTCCCCAAAATAGTGTCTCCTCTAGAGTCTTTCCTTATTATGTTCCTGCCCTTTCCTTCCCTAACAACCGGGTCTGACATACCTTTCTCCTTCCCTTTTTTTTCAGTAGTGTCCTTGTGGGACAAATCCATCAGAGTGTATTTTAATTCATAGAGACCCTCTGTCGTGCTAGCGTGAGCCTTACCCAAATCAACCTTAAGTTTCTTGGTGGTTATCTTGGCTTTTGGATTCCCCACAGTGCCCGTATTGGAATTCTGGGGGGGGCTTTTAGACTCAGCCGAGGAAATATTCATAGCCAACAGGGGTTCAATATCCTCAATGCAAACAACCATAATAGCTTTAGGAGGATAGAGGTTTAGGTGGAAGTGATAAAGTCTCAGAATGAGCCCCTAATGGAGTGGGAGTGGCGGGAGATCATTGGGGTTAAGGCTGGCAGACTCTTTGCATTTTTCTACCGAGTTTTCCAAATCCACTAGAAGAAAGAATGGAAAACTAAGCAACATCTTGTGTCTAAGATGGTTTAACAGGGGGAAGTGATAAAAACATCAAGTTTTAAACCTACCTTCCAAGGTGACATACTTCATCAGCGCCAGGCACACTTGATCCCAGGGCTTCGGGAGGGCTTCTCTCTCAAACCCCAACTGGTTCTGCATCGGGGCCTCATCACCTTTGAAAAAAGCTTTCAAGCTTTCGGGATCCGGTTTCTTGGTGTGCTTGGGGCATTTTTTCCCCATACACTATAAACCTGTGGCTTACGCAATGACTTCCTCACTGATTTCAAACAAAATTCCTTTGGATTGAGACCCTTCGATCCTTTCACGAGTTGGAAAACTGGCCTAACAAGTTAGGGTCATGGCCGAACAAAATTTCCATAAGTGGCGCAATGCCACCTTCCACATAGATGTGCCAAACTAAAGGATCATTCTAAAACTCATCGCAGTTATCTGGCTCAGTCCTCACCCGCTTGCCACCCATTTTTCCAACCTGCATAGGAAGCCCAAGAGTTTGCAAGAAAAACCAAATGCAAACACCACATATAATTACCACATTGTATTCATTTTGGAAAGGTATACAACAAAGGTTAATTACGCTAGCGTACCAATCGCACACATGGAAGGGAAAATCACCACAGAGTGGCTTGATAATGAAATTAATGAGGATCTTGGGGTGATTACTTGAAACACATCAAACATTTTCCATAGTATAATTTTAATGTAAATCAAAAGAACTTTTCTTGGAAATTTGTGGTTCTGAATCCTAATTTCCTTATGTGAAGGTCCTTTAGGCATTTTCAAACACTAGTATTGAGCTCATGATTGGGATACCCAATTCAGATTTGCTAGATTTTTCACAATTCGAGAGCACAAAAGATACATGGGTGACCAACAATGTCTTACAATACTACCCTAACACAATGATCACTTATGCAATTGTAGGGGTAGAGGTGGCTGAAAGCACCATCAATGTCTCATCCCTCGTTGTCCCAAAAAGAAGATATCTTGGGTATGTAAAACAAGTTTCCCTATTTTTAAGCATGAGAACTTAGTTAATTTTAGTTCCTATATGCTCTCCCATGCTTGGGATGAGATATAGGACCCTTAGGATTCATTTTTTAAGTAGTTATTTCATGTTTTGGAGTTGTATAAGCAAAAAATAAAGCATTGCAACTCATTTTTCTTAGTCACAACACTAAGAAACACACTTTGTAACATATTTAAGTCTTGTATCTGTTGTAAGAACACCTTTTATCAATAAAATTTTAGTATTTTTCCTTGTTTCATTATGTGTAGATGAATGATTATGTTTTTCTATGTTTTATGTTTAAAACTCAAAAGCATTATCTCATTTTCGACACTTTTAGGTAGAAATCAATGAACAAAAACAATTAAATAAACTATCAATTGACTAAATATACTACCAATTGATAGATTAGTGAATAAATATGATTGCATATAATGATTATGCAATTAATAAATAATGTATTAATATACTACTAGTTGACAAAAATCAGTGAATAAAAACAATTAAATAAACTACCAAATTGATCAAAATGATGATTAAAATTATTGACTAAATACACTACCAATGGATGGAAATCAGTGAATAAAAATGACAAAATAAGTGACCAGTTAACAAAAATCAATGACTAAATATATCAGTTAATAAAAAATGACTAAATAAGTGACCAGTTTACAACAATCAATGACTAAATTAATGACTAAATATACTACCAAATTGATTAATCAAAACAACCAATAAATGAAAAAATGGCTTTGTCATCAATATGGTCACATTATAAAGGACTGGAAATAAACTAATAATGGTCATGTGATCATGTTTATTCATTTATATGTAGTTTTTAGTAGCGTTTTTAATCATATATTTCTATTTTTGTACTAGTGAAAGTGGTCCTAGAGTTGATTAGCCCAAATGGAATTCTCCTATATGCAAAGGTGACCCACTTGGTGGTGAAGGTGATCTTCAATCTATCATGCTCTTTGACCATCACTTGGTTGTATCATGAGTAAACATCCAAGAAATACATCATCTAGGACCCATTGAATATTTTCAAAACTTCAGCAAGTGAAGGCAACAAATAGTTGTCCTTTTAAAAGGCCCGATTGAGATTTCAAAAATTCACATAGCCAAATTTCTTCATTTTTCTTTCATATCAGTACCAAGTTTTCCAAATAGGTAGAATGTGATATCAAATTAATGATCCAACATATTTTTATCCTCATTCTGGATCAAAGGTACTAATAACACATTGACTAGATGTTTCTTCTGCCTAAAAGGTTTTGTTTATTTCCTCAAAGGGATGGTGTGGGTAATGATGGAGGTGCTGTATGTATTTAACTCTTTTTAACTCCAAGAAATTACTTCCCTATAATATTTCAAGGCTTGAATTATTCCATTATTTTCTTTTGGAGTACAAACCTATCCAATGAACACTTCTCTTTTGTCTAATTCATTCCCTAGGTTATGGATATCACACTTGCCACCTTTTGAGTTTCTAGCAGTCCTTTTAGCCTTTGATGTATTGTCAGGATCAAATATCCTTTCTAAGGTAACCATCCCCTTGGGAATGGTGTTATTCTTCAATTTTAATATACTATCTTCATCCTCTTTGAAATGATCCCTATCATCCTCATCAATGATTTGGGCAGTGAAAATTCCAAAGCTAGTGACGAACTTGAGGATGTGCTAATAATCTTCAAAAACCTAAAAATTAGTGATGTTATTCATAATTGACAGAACAAGAAACATCTTTACTAAAAAATGTTTCAAACAAGAACTGTTCATAGGTTCTAAGAAACTTGCAGAAGCAATGACAATTGCAATATAATTATTTCTCTTGGGACAAATTTTATTTTAAAAGCTTCAAAATATTCAATTAGATCCCACACCTTGTTTCAATAGGTAGCCAATATTTTATCATGACAAGAATATTGGCTTATTACCTATCTTATAATTAATTGTGAATCTCATTCTACAATCAGGTGTTTGGACTTCTTCCAGTGTACCAATAATAAATCCCTAATAGAGCTTTGTACTCAATGACATTATTGGCGCACGTGAACTACAATTTGAAAGCACTCAAGAAATATTTTCATTTTGGACTGACCAACTCTATCCTAACATAATTTCCCTACTTTCACTTAGATCCATCAAATCTAAGTGTCCACATTTTTCACTTTTCTAGGGGTTATGTTGGTGGAATGTTGTCCTTATTTTGGCTACTTTTGACAAAAGAAATGATTCCTTTACTTTTGTTCCTATGTATTTCATCATATTTCTCTCCACAAATGTTAAAATCTCCTCATCAAGAGGTTCTTCTATGAGGAAAAAAAATAACTTATTCTTTAGTATATGGTTCATCTTCTAAGGTCAACTGATATAATGATTTAGAACTTTCATCTTCTATAGTGTTTTCCTATAAATAACTACCCTCGATCTTTGTGTATTGCATCATTCTGAATCTTGCACATGCATCTTGACAAGCTGGAAAAGTAAACTCAGAGTGTTATATTTCATGAATCCTTCACCACCCTAGTAATAATAGTATAGATGAATATGTATATTCCTCAAGGTTAGTTATTTCATTATACATTTTATTCAAAAAATCTTGAAATATATGATTTGTAATTTCAAAATCTTGCAACCCCTTGATAGGACTCTCTAATTTTGGTTGTTCTTTGATTTCTAATGGCATCATTATAATTCCATTCATTTTATATACACCTAAGTCTAGCTATGTGAATGCTAGTTTATTTGGAGCATTGTCTGCAGTTATAACATGTTTCAACTCAAGATCAAAATCAATCTTTATCTAGTTATTAATACCCTTCCATGGTAGCCAAATTTGAGTGAAGTTAGTTGATAACTATACTTTTAATGTTTTATTCCATTCATAGCTGAGGAGAATTCAATACATTTTAGGGATGTATACTACATGCATATCAATATATTCCTGAACCCATGGGTCAAAATCTAATTGCATATGAACATTTTTGAGCTCCCCTATGACTTGGACTTCTATTTTATCTAATTGGACTACAACTCTATTGGATGGTATAGGTGCTACCCATTTTTTTTGACAGATGGAATAGGGTACGATGTTGCATAATGCCCCTAATTCCACTAAATAGTTATGAACATTTTTTCCAAACATGTGTATTGTTAATAAGAAAGGTGGGATTCTAGTTTTACTTTTGAATATAGTTGCCATAAAATAAAATGCATTAAGAACTTTCCCTCTATATATTTGAGTGGGTCTAGCAAAAACTCTAGTGGGGTTGCCTAATGATTTGAATATTGCTTCCTTTTGGGTTGGGAAGTCTTGCAAATTTCATAGATGGAGATGTTTTATTTTATATTTTTCAAATCATCCACATAATAGTATTTTTCTTCACTCTGAATTGGAGTTCTATAGGGGGTAAAGCTATTGAATCTATTCTTCCACACAAAGGGATCTTTTGGAGTAGGAGGTTTTTTGTCGACATGAGGGTTTAGGGGAGATGGATGTGAGCTTGGTGGGATCCAATTAGTCAGATTTTCCTTTTCATTTTGTTGGAAGGCAAATATGTCATGGATTTTTGGTTCATTTTTATTTTCAAATGGGAATGTGAACACTTCTTCGTGAGCAAAATATCCTAGGTTGGTCTCATAGGAATCTACCATCATAACATTCATGCCACTTGTAGAGGTTTTAGAATTACCCTACATTAGAAAATACATTCTCTGCATGTCTAAGTAATTGGCCTCACTATGATCATATGTTTCATGAAATCTACAACCAATTTTGTTTACATAATTTCCCACATTAGCACCATCCAAAGGGCTAGGAACTCCTTCATTGTTAGGTCGTGTATTCCAAGTTTGGTTAACTCTTTGGGAATTGAACCCTCTATTTTGAAACACCTAGTTATTTTGATTATTTCTTTAGTTCTGACCAAAACCCTAATTATTTTGATTACGAGTGTTCCCTACTTGGGGAAGATTGAATTTCAGACATGTCATTTCATTTATCATTTGAGATAATATCTTTTTCATGGCCTCCATCTCTTAATCTAATTGATCATTCTAAGCCGAGTCAGAGTACGATGTTGGTTACTCAAAAAATGGTTTGGTTGGTTGTCATAGAACATTTGTGATGTTGACTTCCTTTTCATAGCTCGAGAAAGTAAGCATATGTGTGGTGAGGGGTTACTAGATAGGGGATTGATAAGGAAATAGGTTTGGAAATTGGTTTACTATTCTAGGGATGGGATTCATCAATGGTGTATGGTTTTTTAAAGAAAAAATTATAGCAGAAATTTGGTTGGCCATTCATGGAGGACCAAGGGATAACAAAGATCCAAAAAATTTTCCTACTTTTTGATCCATTTACTAGGAAATTGAGATGGATTATTTATATATTTTATCCAATGTATTCCTATCATTTTTGGGTAGCCTCCTTAAGAAAAATCTAGTGAATGTGTCAATAGATCTTAAGTATGTTTAGATAGTTTTTGATTTTGGTATCACATATGGGGTTTCTAACTTCTTGTATTTCTTGTGGAATCTAGTGGTGTAGTCAAGGATGGAGGGTCTCAGAATAGGACTATCCACCCTTGCAACAAGAGTAAACATGTAATGAAAACTCAAAGAACTAGAATAACAATCACACACAAATATATGAAAGATGCTCAATTATTCACTGGCAACATGCCCTGCCTTCAAGCTTACAAAGTACAAAATGATTCAGTGCTATGCCTAGACTTACATGTGGGTTGAAACCCTTATTTATCTTCTATCTTACTCTATCACTATTTCTTGCTAACTTAAAACTTCTACTCTAATGCAACTACATAATGCTTATATATATCAATTACCAGATCCATAAAAGGTCTATGTCGGCCTCAAGAGGTTCCAAACTCAAAGTTGATGAAATATGTAAGAGTTGGCCAAAACATATGGTTCTTCTTTAATTCTTGGATAAACATAATGTAGATTATAAAAAAGGTTCCTCAATGAATGTGCATCCTTATGAAATGGTTTCCTAAGCTCTAAAAGTCACAAAATAGGTCCACACACTTGAAAGGTCTAGACTACTCAGTGAAAAATCTCTATCCAATTACAACTGATATTTTATTAGTGATAAATTCATATTGGAATATCCAAAAATGCTTGAGTTCTGGATATGATGTATATTTTGCAATGAAGATCATATATCCCATTCCATGAGTTACAATGTGGTGTGAAAGACTGAGATTGGGTCCTGGCAGTTAACTACTAAAATGCAAGAAAATAACATGAATGAAAATTTTATGGTTGATGGAAGATTGCATGCAACCTAGGATGCTCCTACATCAAACACTCGAGGTTGAAGAAAAGTGAGCCTCTCACTTTCTAGGGACTAGAGGAAAACTGATGTGGTCCGCCTCAACCTGAGAAATCCATGATGAATCTTCCTCTAGTCTTCATTTCCATTTGACTAGATATTCCTTGTATTTCCTACCTCTAGTACTACATCCAACTCTATTGTCTAAAATTTCCCCAATTTACTCCAGATGGTGTGCTATCTGGTCTAACAAACCAACTTCTCTATCCTCTTGTGACTCTCCTTCATGATACTGATATAGGTCGGCAATGTTGAATATAGGTGATATGCCAAAATCCTTTGATAGCTCCACTTCATATGCATTTCCTAAATCAAACTTCCTGGTGATTTTAGAAGGTCTAAAATTCTTCATCTTCAACTTATTATATGTCCCAACTGGAAATCTCTCTTTTCTTAGATATACCATTACTTCCTCTCCTACTACAAACACCTTATGTCTTCTCTTCTCATCTGATTTATCCTTATATGTATTGTTCATCTTCTCCAGATGCTCCTTAACTTGAGTATGAATTATCTCCATGAATCCTACAAATTCTTCTACTCCACTCTTTTTTTGTCCATATTGATATCCCTTAACTTTGCTACTCCTCTGAGTTGTTGTCCTATCACAATTTCAAATGATGTATTCCCCGTGCTCCAGTTTACTAAATTGTTGTATGCAAATTATTCTTGTGGTAGTATCAAGTCCTAATTTCCTGCTTTAGCTTTAGTCAAACACCTCAAGAAAGTCCCCAAAATCTTGCTTACCACTTCTATTTATCCATTTGTCTGTGGGTGAAATGTTGAACTCTACTCCAAATATGTCTTCATCTCCTTCCACAATGTTTTCTAGAAATATCCAATGAATCTAGTGTCTTTGTTTGATACTATACTCTTTGGTAGTCCATGTAATCTCACAATCTCCTTGAAAAATAGGTTTACAATATGTACTACATCACTGGTCTTCTTACAAGGTATGAAATGGGCCAACCTAGAAAATCTATCCATAACCACAAATATAGAGTCAAATCCTCTTGGTGTCTTTAGTAATCCCAACACAAAATCCATGCTAATGTCTTCCCATGGTCTCTCTGGTACTGAAAATGGTGTATACATTCCAATGTTCTGACTATTTCCCTTTTCAACTTGGCATATCTCACAGCTTTAAACATATTTCCTGACATCCTTATACAAATGTGGCCAAAAATAATTCTCACTCACCACTGCTATAGTCTTATCAATCCCAAAATGTCATGCTAATCCTCTGCAATTCTTTTCCTTGATCAAATTATCTCTCATTAAAATTCGAGGAATACATAACTGGTTGTTCTTGAATAACATACCTTCTTGAAAGAAATAATCCAACCATTTTCTTCTATCAATCTCTATAGGCTTTTTCCAAGCCTTACATGCCTTAGAAAAATTGATGGCATCCTCATACATATGCTTCAGTTCTTCAAAACCCAATATTTTAGTCCTGATCTCTGTCAACAAACTCCTTCTCTTGCTCAATTCATCTACAACCTTGTTTGATTTTCCACTCTGATGCTTCAACACAAATGTATAACTCTACAACAATTATACCTATCTTATGTGTCTCTGGTTCGACTTTCGTTGACTATTCAAATATTGTAAAGCTTGATGATTCACATACAACACAAATTCCTTAGGAAACAAGTAATGCCTCCAATTCTTCAAGGCTTGTATTATTGTGTATAATTCCTAATCATAAACTGAATATATTCTCCTGGAAACATTCAATTTCTCACTAAAATAAGCTATTGGTCTCCCTTCCTAGCTCAACACAACTCCTATTGCACTTCCACTAGCATCATAATCTACCTAGAATACATTATCAAAGTCTAGTAGTGCTAACATAGGTTGTCCAGTCACCTTCTGCTTCAACAACTCAAAAATATTTTGTGCTCCAGATTTCCACTTGAGTTCTTTTCGGTCACCCCTCATTGTCTCTATCATAGGTGTGCAAATACTACTAAATTTTTTGATGAACTTCCGGTAAAATCTTGCTATTCCATGGAATGATCTTACCTCTCCAATGTTCACAAGTGTAGGCCATTCAACTATTGCTCCAAATTTCCCAAGGTCCATCTTTAATCCTTTTGTAGATATAAAAAATCCTAAATACACTAGTTATTCCTTCATGAAACTACATTTCTTGATGTTTATCAACAAATTCTCTTCCCTTAGCCTCTGAATATTTTTTTGATGTGCTCCAAAAGTTCTTCCTTAGTCATACTGAAAATAAGAATATCATCCAGGTAAACAATGACAAACTTACCCAAGAATTTCTGCAAGACTTCATTCGTAACCTCATAAATATGCTAGGTGCATTAGTTAGTCCAAATGGCATGACCAACCACTCATACAATCTCTCATTTGTATTGAAAGAAGTCTTCCATTCATCTCCCTCTCTAATCCCGATCTGATGGTATCCACTCTTTAGGTCTATCTTGGTAAAATAATTTTCTCCACTCAAAATTTCTATTATGTCATCCATCCTAGGCAGTGGGAATCTATATTTCACCATGATATTATTGATAGATCCTGAACCTTTACACATCCTCCATTCTCCATCCTTCTTAGGTGAAAGTATAGCTAGTACCACACATGAGATGATACTTTCTCTGATCAATCCTTTCTTTAGTAGTTCTTGTATCTATTTGTTCATCTCTACATTCTTTGTTGGTGTCATCTAGTGTGCAGCTTTGTTTGGAAAACTAGATCTTGGAATAAGTTCCATATGATTATTGATACTCTAGATTGGTGGTAATCTATCAGGTTCATTCTCTGATACAAGATCTTGGTATTCTATCAATAGTTCAGTGACTTTCTTCTCTAGTGATTTTTCTTCATCTAGGGCTCCACACTTCCTTGGAATCAAAGAAAACCACATGTTTTCATGTGTAAATCCATCTAAAATTTTCCTTCCATCTACCAAATTGATTCTAGATGTACCACATACTTCACTTTCAAGTTCATCTTCCAAGGGTATCAAGGTGATTCTCTTTCCATTGGACATTACAATGTAAGTATTCTTTCTCCCATCATGTATAGATTTCTTATTATACTACCAAGGTCTACCCAATAACATATGACATACATCCATTGGCATAATATCACATAGCACTTCATCATGATATGACCCTATACAAAAATTTACTAGACATTGCTCACTTACTAGTATCTTGTGTTCATCCTAAATCGAGGCTATCCTATAAGGTTTCAGATGTTTTCTTCTTTCCAAATTCAACATTTTCACCATTTCCTCAAAAAATATATTATCGGTACTACCACTATCAATGATAACTTTGCAACACTTACCTCCTACTTTCCATCTAGTCTAGAAACAAATTTTCTTCTGTGGTGATTCCTTAGGATCCTTTTTCTTTTGGAACAGTTCTCTCCTCATGAATAATAATTCTCCCTTCTCAAGACTTCCTCTAGAACTTGGTGGTCCCACTAGTTCTTCCTCCACATATCTGGTTCTTGCATGATTTTCAACCTTCTTACTTTCTTGGCAACACTCAAATGCTCTATGTCCTCCTCCTCACTTAAAATAGGTCCCTCTAAAAGTTCTCTTGTCATATCATTTCTCATATCTTCAGTATCCATCATTGCGGTAAGAATTGCAGCCTCCTCTATTGTTGCAGTAATAATTTTTATCATCTCTCCCTTTATGGTATATATTTGAATCCCTCTCTTCCTTGCGGTATGAATCTTTGTCCCTGCTTTTCTTCACATATAGTTTTTCTACTCTGTAATGTGACCTTCCTCTCTAAAATCTACCTCATCTTCCTCTTTACCTCTATTCGTGTCTTTTATTTAGCTTGTCCTCCACCTTTAATGCAAATTGATATGCTTCCTCTATTGAATTCATCCTAACCAAACTCAACTCTTCCTGAATGTTCATTCTTAGCCCATTGATATATCTTGCCACTTTCTCCTTTTTTGCTTCATTATGTCTAGTCCTGATAATGATCTTATGAAATTCCTAAGTGTATTCTTTCACAATCTTTTCCTTTTGCCTCAAGTTTTGCAATCTCTTCAACATTTCCAACTGATAATCTGCAATTATGAATTGGTTCTTCATTTTTGTCACCATTCTATTCCATTTCACAATCTTCTCTTTACCTTTTATGTTCATTTCCAATTGAACTTCCTTCCACCATATTGTAGCATGTCCTTTCAGCTTAGTCTTTGCAAACCTCACTTTCTCTAGATCTTCAATTTCCTCATATTTGAAGTATTCTTCAATATAATTTATCCAATCAATCGACTCCTCAAGGTTTAGGTTACTAGTATAATTCAAAATCTCCATTCTAGGTCACTTTCCTATTTTTGAAATAGCCTTCAAAATCTTCATCTAATTTGATTCTTCCTCTTCTGAGGTTTCTTTAGCTAGTTCAACAACTTGGACCTCATCATCATCACTTTCATCATTAGGTATAAGGTTTAAGCCCTTTCTTCGGTCTTCTTCAATAGCATTCAATCTCACTTTTATTGTTTGCATCATTTCCATCACCTCATCCATCTCTCCAACAACATTAATAGTAGTATGAATTCTCCTTGGCAACATCTCTTCCTAGGATCTGGTGCAATTTCCTCAAGTCAAAAATCTAGCTATAGGATTGAAAATGCCTCATAGTCAACAATATGTTGACAAACACAAGTAGGCTGCCTCAAGTTAGTGATTTTTCCACACAAAGATCTTATGAAATACCCTGCTCAACTTCACTCTCCTCTCCCAAAGTTCAAAAATCACTTTGATACCACTTGGTGCAGTCAAGGATGGAGGATCCCTGAATAGAACTATTCAACCTTACAACAAGAGTAAACACAATAGAAACTCAGAGAACTAGAATAATAATCACACATAAATATATGAAATATGCTCAATTATTCATTAGCAACATGTCTTGCCTTCAGGATTACAAAGTACATAATGATTCAATGCTATTCCCAAATTTACATGCAGGTAGAAACCCTTATTTATCTTCTATCTTACTCTATCACTACTTATTTCTAACTTACTAACTTCTACTCTAATGCAACTACACAATGTTTATCTATATATATCAATTCCTAGCTCCATAAAAGGTCTGCATCAGCCTCAAGAGGTTCCAAACCCCAAAGTTGATGAGATATTTATGAGTCACCCAAAATATATGCTTCTTCTTTAATTCTTGGATAAACATGATGTGGATCGGAATGAAGGTTCCTCAATGAATGTGCATCCTTATGAATTATTTATTAAGCTTCACAAGTCATAAAATAGGTCCACACACTTGAAAGGTCCAGATTTGTCAATGAACACTCTCTGTCCAATTACAACTGATATTCTGTTAGCGATAACTTGATCCTAGAATCTCCAAAATGCTTGATTTCTAGATATGATGTAGATGTTGCAATGAATATCATATATCCCACTCCATGAGTTACAATTCAATGTGAAAGACTAAGATTGGGTCCAGAGAGTTAATTATTGAAATGCAAGAAAAGAACATGAAAGCAAATATTTTTGGTTGATACAAGATTGCATGCATCCTAAGATGCTCTTGCATCATCTAGTGTTATAGATACTAATTGGCTTATTTGGATCCTTCTTACAAGTCACAAATTGATGGTACCAAATAGTAGGATCTGTATATATTTTGAACTAGTTTAGGAACTTATCTTGTAGATATTTCCAAGTGTGGATCATTCCTCTAGGAAGGCGCACATACCAATTGCATGAAAACTCTCCCAAGGAATATGGGAACAATCTACAAATCATGTCTTGGTAAGAAATTTATCCTTTGTTGCTTGTTTCTTTAAAAAAATTGACATGATCTTCTATTGTCTTGCCTTCACCATACAAAAATTTAGGACATAAAATTTTTGGGGTCTTAGGCAAGTCATGTAAAGCTCCTTGTATGTCCAACAAGGAACTTTTTTTTATCATAAAAAATACCACCTATAATAGTGAATTTGTAGCAATAGTTGTGATTTGGGGTGTTGTTGGACTTACATGTGATGATGTAAAACCTAAGTTTAGTGGTGGAGATATAGGGTTGAAATATTCACCTTTAGATTTACCTTTTTCACTTCGGATTTTCCTATGTTGTATTAATTCAATTAGATCTCCTTTGTTAGGAGAAGACCTGAGGACTCTACAATATCTTTCCAAAAATAATGACCCAATGTTTTCCAGCTTTTCAAGTTCAAGGCACTCCTTCTAGCACCAATTTTGTTGATGGGGATGTTAGTCACACAAAATGTACTAGGAAATAAGATTATTTCCCCTCTTGAAAAGTAGTATAAACTAATCCAAGGTTCATTTATATTCAATTCTTTATAGTGTGGACGACATAGATGTGAGAACAATGTGATTACACAAGGGGTCTTGATTTTCAAAAAAAATGGGAATTCAAATACAATCACAATATAATAACTTCATAGATTAGACTTGGATTTCATATAGAAAATAATCATATTTAAAATAATTTATTTCTCTTTCAAAATATTTTATTAACCATGTTTCAAAATAAAAGATAAAAGAGAATAGGGTAACAAGAGATATTCCAAAAGAAACCTATAGAAATTACTAAAATAAATTCAACTCTATTTAGACAACATAAAAAATTATATTAATCACATCTATAGGTTCAAATAATATCTTTAGAATACCATTAACATAGATAGAATTTACACATATACCATCAATGGAGTGCAGTCTTCAAAGGAAACTCAAACACATAATATTTTTGAATTTCATTCAACCAAAACATCATCAATCACATTAAAAATCTAGGACAAAATCCTACTTAATTACACAAATTTAACTTATATCTCATTAATGTAGTAATTATGATTAAAATAAAATTATTATATCATCATCATGGTGTTGAATCCCAATGCATGTGATACATGCATAATCCCTAGATAAATAAATTAAAGCTTGTCACACAAAATCCAACCAGTAAACTCCACACTGAGATTGCATTGTTTGTAGTTGCAAAAATTACATAAGAATTCAAACCCTTAGAAATGATCTAGAATAAAAAATTTATAGAAAAATAAGTTCTTAAAACTATGGATGTGATAAAAAATTTAATTGGAAGTACCTCCAACACTTGATTTTTTAACTAAAAGAAAACTAAAAATTAAATAAAAGGACAACTGGGTGCCCTAATTGTAGTTGAGTTCAACTTAAAATAAAAATAAGACTGAATGGGGCACCCTAGTTGTAGTCAAGTCTCTTGCTAAATTAGATAAGCATGAAAATAACAACTAAAATTAAACTAAAACAAGTGGCAGTCTTCAAAATTCCCAACACCACTAAACATAGGAACACGATATATGCTTTGATTTCTCTAGAATTTATCACACACATCCTTGCAAATATTTAATTTGTGTGGCACTAGGAAAAAACATCATTCATAGCCTTGGCAATATTTCTCATCACAAAACACAAGTAGATATCAGTAGTGATCTCCACCTATGTCTAGTTATCTTGCAAAGTGATTGGACTAGGTTGGCACGATAAATTCATCCTTTCTATTGGGTGGCATCCTTTAAATTGGTACTTCATTTCCTTAGAATCCTTCAGAGGCATATCTCCTACCAAAACCAATACCATGTATTAACAATTCCATATGTCAAGAAGAGAAAACCTGTAAGATAAATCATGTTAGGCCATATATACTCTTATCTCAAAGTTATAATTTGTCAAGCCAAATTTATATAATAGCCTCAAGGATCAACCTTCAGGCCTCCCCTTTACCCTTTATCATAGATATATACGCTTAAGCTTTCATCCTTTCATTGTAAAAAATATTTGGGTATCGATGATCGGGAATCCCTCATGCCCGCTACTCAAAATGAATTTTCATTGCTAGGTTTAAAATCCTCTCAAGTATCCAACATCAGAGATATCCTTCACCCTTTGTTCATTAATAAAGTCTCTTTGAGGATATGTTTCATTGTTTGATCGTGTGTCAGGGATTGGGGATCCGCTTTACCCTTTACCTATTGGAAATGGTATTAGTTAAGTGGTATCTTTGACTCACAAAGTTTGAAAGGACTGTAGGGATCAAAGTTTGTCTTTTAGATTCACTCCTTCCCACCAAATTTATGACTATTAATCAAACTTTCCTCATATTTTAAACCTTATCCATTGAACATGGAAGATGCATCTATTATTTATAAAAATTAAAAGAAATAAATCATTCCTAGAATTTAGGAGTTGGGGATAACCCTTACCCTTTGCACCTCTATAAGCAATGGGTAAGAGGTATCACTAATACTCAATGTCCGAAAGATGCCACAAAAGAATTTTTTTTTGGTTAAGTTTTTATTAGTATAATTGGGGGTATCATGTACCCTTTACTTTTTAGTGAAAGCTCTCTATCAAGGACTATTTGTATTCGATCAAGTATTAGAGAACAAAGATCAAGGATCCACAATACCCTTTGCACCTTTATAACCAAATGAAAAAATGAGATCCCCAATGTCTAATATCCAAAATAATAAAATGAAGACTAGGATTTTTAGCTAAGTGTAATATTATACAAACTACTTTGAGTAGGGAGTAAGAGGGAAGAGTGAAGCCCAAAGCCCGACAATGATCAAAACTTGAACCATCAAGAATACCAAGGGAAAATCACAAGGGAATCCTAAGGCCCAATGCCCAATGATGATGTCATAAAAATCATTGATAAACATGCCAAAAAAACACATGATTTGGAAAGAAAAAAGAGTCAAGAAAAATAGTGACAAAAGAACAAAACAGGGAAAAATGAAAATAAAAGAAAAGAACAAAGGAATGCCAAAACCAAATCGAGAACCCAAAAGTAAAATACAAAAAAACACAAGAAAAAGAATAATATGACACCAAACAATGAACAACCAAACACCAAAATAAAAAATGTACACCTATGCTAGACCAACCATTTGAATAAATAAATTTATAAATCAAAGGAATAAGAAATAATTGACCTAGAAAATATGAAGGGAACTTTGGTAGATGAAGGGGAACGAAGCACACAACATGTGCGAAGAAAACACCAAAAATGAAAAGGAAAGAACAAATAAAACAAAACATGAGCATGCTATAGATGAAAATCAGCCCAACCAATCCAAACACACACACCCATTTGTGCCAAAACACAGTTTGACCTTCCTCAACACAATGGAAAAAAGTTGTAGAGATCTATAAAAAAATGAGTTTGTCTGAATGAATGAATGCCAAATGAATGAATTTTTTTAGCTATTAACCTCTTTGATTAACTTCATTAAATGTACATCAGTTTGTGGGTTGGTGTCATTAACTCCCAATGAAACTTATCATTTAATTAAAATTCACATTCTTATTGGCTAACAAGATTGATTTGACATGCATGCCAAATGAGAAAAAAAGAAAGGAAAAGCACAATAGGGCCAAAGAAACTATGCCCACATTGTGATGGGTATTTTAATGCTAGTAGAGACCTTTGAGTCTTACCAAGTCTCATTATCCTTTTAGGCTATGTTATTCTAGCACAATTTCTTAAGAGCCCTAAGAGAAAAAAATTGCCAAACTATGATAAAGTAGTTCTCAAAGTTTGCGGCACCTACAAATATTTCATATAGACCTATAGGTGGAATTTGGGTCCCTCTATAATACCCTACCTTGTTTTTTTCAACTCAAAACCATTTTACCATGTCAATAATGAATACATTCTTTCAAAATGTGTCATTTGAGAATAGTATAAATGTGGAAATAGGCATATTTTGTGTTCTATGTGTGATGGGTCCAAATTGAATTTACTAATAGGTCAGAGTAGGTAAGTGAATGTTAATGGAGGCCTTTGTTTGTTCCATCTATTTCTTGATAATTCCACCTTATGTTATTCCAATATAGTCTCTTAAGATCCTTAAGAGAAAAAGACCACCAACTTATGATGAAGTGGTTCTAAAAGTTCATGGCACCTACAAATGTTCCCTTTGGACCTATAGGTGGATGGTTGGTTCTTCTATAGTACCATATCTTAATTTTTTCAACTCAACACCATTTGACCAATGCCAATAATGAATATATTCTGGTAAAATGTATCATTTGAGAGGAGTGTAAAATTGCCAAAATAGGTATATTTAATATTTCATAAATCATGGAGCGAAACCAATTATGCCAACACACCAAGTGGGTAAGTGAATGTTTCTAATGGCCTCATTTTTTTTCCAATCCTCCCAATCCTTCCAAGATACATAATTCTGACCCAGTCTCTTAAGAATCCTAAGACCAAAAAACTACCAAGTTATGATGGAGTATTTCTTAAAGTTCATGGCACTTACGAATGTTTTGACTGGACCTATACATATGGAAATTCTATCTAGAATACCCTATCTCAAATTTTTTCAACTAGACACAATTTGACCATACCAACAATGAATGCATTTCTTACAAAATGCATCATTTGAAAGTATTGTAAACTTTCCAATAGGTATATTTTGTGTTTTGTGCATTGTGGGGTTGAATTGACTATCCAACACATTGGGGTGGGTAGGTGAATACTATTAGAGTCGTTGGTTCATTTTCTAGGTCTCTTTATCATTTTCAAGCTACATAACATCCTCTTTTCTACTTAGGTAGTTATTCTAAACTATAAAAATTCTCTTAAAAAGTTGTATGTAACATTGAAATGAATAAATTTGATGTATGTGAGGGTCACACCAAGATATTCCATCTTAAGAATGAGAATTAAATTAAATAATATTAGTTTTGCATTAATGATTTTAATAACACTTGTATCTAGAGTCAAACTTGGGCACTATCCTTAAAAGTATCTCTTGAGTGCATTGATAAAAAATATGAGTAAGTTTCTTGTTGATCATTTTCTATATATAGCGTTCTAAGGATGGGTCTCTATGATGCTATTTCATTGTTCATAGATTGGAAAACATGTATTATATTTTATCGATGAAATATTATCTCTCTTCATAGAGTGTTGGTACTTTTATGTTGTATTATAATAATTATTTTTATTAATAATATACATTGTATTTATTTAGAGGCTATTTTTTAATCACAAGGGTTTCATAGTTTATAATATAATAGGAGGCTATGTTTTTTCCAAAAAAGGTTTCCTAGACTATATTTTTTGTCATGTTTTCTTTCTACTAGAATAATTTTATTTTATTTTATCATGCAATTATTCTTTTATTAGATTAATATGATTTCTTAAAATTAACTATCAATGTTAAGAAGTCAATTTTTGGTACTTGTGTTTGATATTTTATATTTTTGAGGATGAATGATGGAGATTATATGATAGAGCACCTAAATTACTTCAAAATTATATTGATAGAGGTAGAATTTGTGGCTACTATTCTCTTTTCATGATAACTACAAACATATCCCATAATAATGAATGTAAATATATACAAGAATCATAAAGTGAGCTATATTAATAAGGTAGTTTCATGGGTACATAAAATAACACAACCATTGAATAATACATCAAGTCAACAAATACAACCCATAATAATAACTTTAATAAGTATAATCAAGCCAATGAGACAATTTTTTACATGTACAATAGTGGCCTTACTTAAAGTAAAATAATAATAATAAATACTAGCTCAAATCCTCAATTTACTCCCTCCAAGCTTTAGTTTTTGATGGGGAAGGTAAATGAACCAACACATTGAAGGAATCATGTTACTTCTTAAAAATTAGAACAAAAAAAGTGTGCAATGAAAATGGTTCTCAAAATGAATGAAATTAACAACAAAATCACTCAAAAACACATAAAATAAAGAAACAATTAAATTAGGCCTAGAGAACTCAAACCTTGGTTAATTTAGATAAAATTCACATATTTTGAAGCCCTCTATGTGTAGATTGACCCAACATGATCAGTTTATATATGTGCTCACTCAATTTTGGTAGCATAACAATGCTAAATTTCTCAAAGTTGCATGATCTATTGAAATGGATAAGTCCTGGGTATATGAGTAGAAGAGAAATTAATTGGATGGATAGAATGAGATCTTAAAATATCAAGGGTGGAGAATGGATATGATTCCAATCTAAATCATGGGGAGATATTTGATGGAAATTATCTCTCAATTCTCAAGCTTGTGGAAAGTTTCATAATGAGAAAGATTGAGAGTGAGATAGGTACTTATAAGGTACCTTGGGAGATAGGGGAAATCGTTACATAAATTTTTAACTTGTCCAACATTCCCAAGGTATGGGATGATAAGGAATAATGGTATTGAAAATTCCTTTTGGGCACTTTTTGAAGAAAGACCCATGTACCAAAAGGACATGTTGTCTTTCCCAAAAGGTTTGACATTAATATTGAGGGGACAAAGTGAATGTGCAATGATAATAGATTAGGAATGCACGAAGGGTTAGAGGAGGGTTAGATGGAGATTAGGATAATGATCATTGCATGTGGGAGAATGTGGAGGATGTGACACCTCTTAATAAATGATTAAGTGTGTGTACATGATTAGTGAGAGGGTTTGGATTAGGGTTAGAGGGTAATAGAAAATTATGGAGGATATGACATTTGACAGGAATTAAATAAATATAAAATTATTTATTTAATTATTGGAAGAAAGGAAATAAGGTTGGTTAAATAATTAGGAATAATTATTTACCTAAGGTTGGACTTAATAGGAAATAGAGGAAATATATTTAGGATGACCAAAAATATAAAGAATATTAATAATAACATAAAATTATTTATTTTTTGTGAAGAATCGTGAAATGACAATTAAATTGAACAAATAAGACCATTTATTTAATTTAATAGATGAAAAGGATATAGACGAAAAAATAAGATAAATCTGACCAAACAATAGTAGTCAATTTTAGGTGTCTACAGTTTACTCCTCTTCAAAATAACATTAAAATAATGGTGTTTCAAGGAAAAAAATATAGCTGGCACAAAGAAAAGGACTAGATGACAAGATTCCCAAATGTTGACGAGGTAGAAGAAAAATAACATGGATAGATGAAGCACCCTTGAGAGGGTGTTTCAGAGAAAAGGGACATGGGTAGCCTCTCAAAAGGTGAAAAAGACCCCAACAGATTATCTGTGAGAAACAACGATGATGGATGGTGAAGAAATGAAAGAAAATGGGGTTGTGAGGAAGAAATGTGGGAAAATGCAATGATTAGGGTAGCATTATTATTAATTAGGGGGTAATGACTATTTATTTTAATATAATCACCTTAGTGAATGAAAATAATTGATGAGAGCACATGAGACAAAATGGTGAATCTACTAGATCTAGTGCACCAAGCGAATCAAGTGAGGAAGGAAAGATGATGAGGGGGTCAAGGAAAACATTTACACAAACTTTAAAATTTCCTTATACTTTTTCATAATTTATTTATTATGGGTAATAAAAATTCATGTGGTGGATTTTCCCAACTCAATTGGGCGAATCCCCCAACAAATGGGTGGATAGGTTAGGAAATGGTTAGATGCACCAAATCTGGGATGTATCCACCTTTGGATGGGTGGATGTCCACCAAAATGGGTAGATCTATGAGGAAAAGGGCTGATACACCATGAATAGGTGGATGCACTAGAAGAAAGTTGATTTTGCACTAAAAAGAGTGGATGCAGTAGGAAAGGGGCATATACACCACTTATGGGTAGATCCACAACCAAAGGGGTTGTCATGTGCCAAAATGGGTGGCTCCACAAGAAAAGATGTGGATCCACCAAATAGGATCAAATAAAATAAGAAAGGTCAGTTCAACAAAGAAAGAGGTAGATGCACCAAAAAAGGGGTGGTTCCACACCAAAACGAGGTGGTTTTGAAGGGAAAGAGGCAAATACGATGAAAAAGGAGAAGTTCCACACTAAAAGTGTAAGATATGGTATAGAATGCTTTGATAATATGTAAGATATGGTATATAATTCTCTGATACCATGTAAGAGATGAAGATTAGCTCAATACCCAAGACCACCTAGAAAAACAATGAAAAACCTTCCATAAGAGGATATGAAAGAATATGAGCTTGCTTGATATCAAGACCTCTCAAATGATGAGGTATGAAGTATGATAACATATGATAAAAATTACTACAAGAAGCTTCCTTATATAGGAAATGTTGAGATGACATAGTATGGTATGTGCAGGATCATCATGGAAAAAATAGGCCCTTAAGTGGCAATAAAATTCAAAAAATCAGAGTTACACAACTTGATGTAAAAATTTGAATAAGTTGTCTATATTATTTCAAAAATATGTAAGAATAGAATCTGTAGCAAATTGAATGTAGTTTCTAAACTACTAGGTTTTTTTTTAAATCTATTTGGTGAAAATTTGAAATTTCAATGTAGTAGTACTTAAATTTCAAGGAAAAAATAAGCAGTAGGTGTCTGTCTGACCACCCTAACCACAATAAAATGATAATTATTTTTTATAATATTTTAGATATAAGTAGGGGAATCATGTCTCGATGTGATGCATATTTTTTTGTAATTTTTTTCCAAGTAAATAATTAATTATGATTTTTTAATTACAAATTTTTAAAAATATAAAAACTCGTATGTCTAACCACCTTAACTTGGTCAAAAATTCATCAAATTCAATTTTTTTTAATCATATAGTATGTGAAGTATAGAATGTGACACATAAATATGTTCAAAAAACTTGATACCATTTGAAAGTTATAGATGTTTTTCAATCAACCTATCAATCAGGACTTTAGTTATAATTCAAATAGAAAATGAATAATAATTATTTACTAAATTCAAAGTAAAGCATAATTTATATTGGTGGAAATCTGAGAATCTCCTTTAAAAACCCTTTTCATTTCATTGATTTTGGGTAAAATAAAAGTCGTCAGCCATATGGGTCATCATATCACTTAGATATCGCCACTTTTTGGCCCATCATGATCCTGCACATACCCAATATGTAACATGATGTTGAGATGTGTCATAATCCTATGAAACATGACAAATAACTAACTACCTAGGATGATGTGAAGACTTCTAGAAGGAATCTTATTTCCCATGCAAACATGTGAAGGGGGATGGCCCCATTATAACTAATTATCTAGTGAATGCAACCTAGGAATAATATAATAAAATTCCTAAGTAAACATATGCAAGTATAATTAAATATTAATTACACCAACGCCCCCCATAAGTGTAACTTAGGGAGGAAAAGAGAATGCAAATGTTGATGCAATTATGGGTCTCAACTACATGGCCATTTTAGGTACCCATGTATAAATGATAATGCAATCTCTTACAATCAGAGGATGGGAGAAAAACTAGTGGGAAGAAAAATCCTCTCCAAAAAAGAGATGAAATGAAAAGAAAATCAAGTGAGGAAGGATGGAGGACTCCACGATACCCCCCAAGTACACCATCTATCACATATATACATTACAAGAAATAGTTCCCTCATAAGAGGGAAATAGAGAGATTATATAGCCCCCTCATAATGTGTGATCGCTTGGAAAAATGGTAAGTTTCTGAAGACAAAACATGATCCAATATCAAAAATAAATAAAAAAATCTCCCTTTCTAAAGAAACAAAACCCAGTACAAATGTAGGGATTTTTCTGATTCTAGATAAGAATTGAAACAAAGAAGCATGAATATATATGATAATGATGTTGTCTCTAAAAGTTTCTCATTTGTCTCCTTTTCCATTGAAGATGAATATGCCACAATCAAATCAAGTACATGTTTAATAAATAAATAAGTTGACAAATCAGGACTATGTGGAAACTGATGTTGAATAATATCCAAAGAGCATGATGGTTTGAAAATGGTTGTGCAATGATTGCCATTAGATAGGAGAGATATCCCCTCAAATTTTCCTCCAAATTTGAAATGTGAGACTCCAAAAACAATGATGCAATGTTTGATAGATAGGAATCCCAATCAAGAAGACAATGAGATACTTGTTGTAATGAATAATTGGACGTGCTCAATGAATCACCACCATGAGATGAATGGTCCTGAAGAATAGGAATAATGGAAAGCTCGATCAGTGAATCTACACATGGAATCACTAAAGGTGAAGTTACATCAACTATCTCTGATGGAGAAGAAGAATTTGTATAACCCTTGACATCCTCATCTAAAGATTTAACGAGTTCCAAATCTGTAAGCTCCTACATAGCATTATCATCCTAGGGTGTCCTGTCTATAGAATGAGGAGGAACATGACATTCTAAATCATGATCATCAAGGAATGGTGGATTATCAAGATCTCCATATAGCTCCCAAATCTTAGTCCAAAGAAAATGAGGACAATGACAACGATCAATAACTTTCAAAACATCATCATCTACATGCATTGCAATAACATTTAAGACATTATATCTGCTACAACTATAAGAATTTTTTTAGATACATTTATAAGGGGGAACTAAATCATACAAATGTGGAAATAATTGAAGTGGTTGAAGATGGTTTATGAAGCAATCTCTCCATTTTATATAGTTTCCCCTTCCCAACATTATCGATGAAGGATGAATTAAAACCCCATAACATACTATGAAAAATCTCTAATATTACAAAGATATTGACCTTTGGTATCTAATATAAACTCCCAAATATGATATGTACTTGAAATGAAGTCTTCCTGAATTGACAAAACCTCTCCAGGAGTTAGGATGTCCAAGTAATTAGTCACAATTCCAAATATGAAAAATACTAAATAAATAATACCTGGGGCTGAATTTGGAAAAGTGCATGGGCACAATGAAAGAGCTCTTGAATATCTTCCAAATGCAACTTGAATCACCACAATTAGAGAAACTGGAAAAAAGTTATGAGCTCAAAGGTCAAAATGGTAGATCTAACTTGAGTTGGTTATAATTTATACCAATAGAAAAATATGATAAAATTGCCTACACTACTACGAAGTACACAAAATCAGATTTTTGTTGATATCTCATTTGCAAAATTTGGAGATCGTGGAAAAATGTTATGGAAAAAAGAAAAAAATAGTTGTATTTGGCACTTCAAGTACTAAGAAGGCTAAATAGGGTGAAAATTAAAGCTAATTAGGGGAAAAATATTAGCCCCCTATGGCTAATTCCTAGATCTCCATATGACCGTGACCTATCTTGGGCAAAAAAATATAAAGCATCACCCCAAAAGGTGCCCTGGTAAAGAGAATGGGCAGTGGTGAGAACTGTTGGTGGAAGAGAGTGGCACCACTAAGGATTTGAGCTCCCACCTTTTGATATGAGACCATAGGCGTAGGTGTTAAGGGAGAAGGTTGTAACAGTGGAAGCTGGCAACTGATGGTGGGTGGAAAGTGGCAAGTGGGTCGACAATAAGAGGAAAACAAGTAGAAATGATAGAATACACGAAAGTCGGCGAAGAATGGTACAAAGGCTAGTGGAATAGAGGGTCGAAAGTTTGATGTGATCGACCGACAAAAGGTTGCAGAAAGCTGACGAGACTAACTTTTGTGCAAACAATTTGTGAACCAACTATAGAATTTGTAACCACCATACTAAATAGGTATAAGGTAGCCAATGGATTTGACCAGTGATGAGACAATAAGCAGTACAATCCTACAGTTTAATAAATACCTCTATGAAATATTTGTCTGTAGAAAATAATTCAAACTCACCAAAATATTTTATATCCATAAAAAATATAATATGCCTTCAAATATGAAGCCCGCAAATTTTTTGATAATTCCAGAATATTTTAAATAGCCTGATGAAAGAAATATTGCAGAATATACAAAATTTATTAATTTTTTATTTTGGAAAAATTGTACTCAACCCTAGGTGGGTTGTATGGCCTCCCCAAGTAAAAAAAATTGCCTCTTGAACAACTGACACCAAATATGGGCATATTTATTGTCGATTTTTATCTCTCAGGCTCTCTAATGATGATGGTGAGGTCCGATCGGGCTCAAAGTGCACCAGAAGCTCTACAACCTCCAGATTTTTATTTTCCTCAAACCCTCAAAACTTCAACCAAATATGCCAAATTTTGGTGAAATAAAAGTTGACCTTGACTTTCTCAACAACCTTGATCTCAAGTCTAAGCTTAGATTTCCTCCAACATGCACCAAAAGTGACCTTCCATGAAACCCTTGATATAGATACAACCTCAAAAATAATCACCAAGATCTTATAGCCATAGCTCAATCCTTCAATTTGGGAAGGGTATTGTAGGCAAGGCTTTGATACCATGTAAGAGATGGTATAGAATGCTCTAATACCATATAAGATATTGTATAGAATTATTTGATACTATGTAAGAGCTGAATATTAGCTCAATACCCAAGACCACCTACAAAAACAATGAAAAACTTTCCACAAGAGGATATGCAAGAATATGACCTTGCTTGATATTAAGGCCTCTCAAATGATGAGGTATGAAGTATGATAAAGTTTGATACAAATGAGTTCAAGAACATTCCTTATAAAGGCAAGGTTGAGATGTAACATGATGTTGAAATGTGTCATAATCCTATGACATGTGACAACTAACTAACTACCTAGGATGATGTGAAGTCTAGATAAGACTTCTAGAAGGAATCTTATTTCCTATGAAAACATGTGAAGGGGGATGGCCCCATTATAACTAATTACCTAGTGAATGCAACCTAGGAATAATTTAATAAAATTCCTAAGTAAACATATGCAAGTGTAATTAAATATTTTACACCAACAAAAAGGAGTGATTTCACTAACAAAGGGGTGAATCCACCTTAAGGGGAGGAGGTGAGTTAGAAAGGGTAGATGTTCCCTGTGGATGGATGAATCTGCCAAAAGGGACAATAGGTAGAAAGAAAGAACCATAAATTTTTTTGAAATAGACTAGAAAGACTGACATGGTGGGTGTGATGAATGCAAGCATTCTAGAGTCTAAAGACTTGAGAGATGAGATCAATCATCCTACAACTCATGACATAGTTTCATAATGGAAATTGGAACTTTTAGGATGCATGTAGATTGGGATATGTAGTACGAATGTCAATAATCTAAGCCTATCGAGCAATATTTATTACCTTGATAAAGAGATGGAGATTAGAGATAAGCACCTTCCATCTCCCAATAGGGGATATGACAGTGGCATTGGAGGACATGTGGAGGATCTTGCAGCTACAAATAAGGGGATTGAAGGTGCTAGAGTTGAGTGTGGTAGTTCCAACACTCTTGTATCTAGGTGTTTTCAATGGACTAATGTGCCCACGAGGAGGAGGGCCTTAGACATTGACAAGTGTATAAAGCTAGTGCCTAAAGTGGAACTATACTTATGTAACTTGATCAGTGACATATTGTTGCCTGATCGGAGTAGTAAATTTTTTAGTCTGGCATTAGGAGAGGTGGTTGCTAATATGATAGATTGATAGAGGAGGTATGCATGGGGGCATTGCTTGTTATCTCAGTTATATAGAGATATAAATTTTATATGTTACCAAGGAAGGTAGATCCTAACCCACATCACCCTACTACAGATGTGGGTTTGGGGCATATCATATTGGCCCATCTGATTGGATGGAGGATGGAGAAAATAATAGATGAGATTGTAATTTTTAGCTGACAAGGAGGGTTTACGATTACCTAGATGATGGGAAAATTTTATGGAGGCCATACAAGGAAAATGGTGTGTGGGATGATGATTTATATTATGCATGCTATATGTTTTATGTGTTCTACATCATATGGATATATCCCTATCTCATTGAGAGGCACCTCCTAGATCGGGTGACATGACAATTTAGGATGATGTAGGACTTACTGAAGGGGCCTCGTATTTTTGTGAGGATTTCTTGAGAGATTGGGGAGTGGGGGTTGTATATAGCCTTGCAAACATTAGCATAGTTGTGAAAATGGTTGGAGTAGGTATAATGGGATATGTAGAGTAGGGTTGATGACCCTAGTGTTACAAACTAGTATGTAGCATGTGGGAATAACATAGGTAGAAGTTGATGACATAGGAACCAAAAAAAAAAATAGTGGGGAGGATGTAAATTGTTGTTCAAGAGGACCAAAGAGTGAGAAAGAGGAGGATTAAATATAGTAGGAGGAGGGATGGGGAGGATATCATCCCAAAGGATATTGTGGAGGAGGAGGTGACAATGATGAGCAGTGAGGAGAGGGATATGAGAGAGGGTTAGATAGGATGGAGGTGGAGGGGAGGAGGAGAGGTCACTAACCATTCCCTCTTTAGAGGATCTAAACCTACCACATAGTAGAGGGAAAGATGATGGTGAGGGGGACTTGAAGACTAACTAGCCATAGCTAAGAACTAGGTGGATAATTTATATGATTTTCTTGAGTAGGCCCATGGAGATATGGTGATTATCACCATAGAGTGAGATAAATTATAGTTGCAAAGAAACATAATTCAAGTACAGTTGAATGTTATCACTATAGAGTGGGATAGTTTGACATTAGCCAGAGATGCATGGGGATTGGAGAGGAAATGGCTACAAGGAGATAGAGACCGATACTGCTAGGAGTAGGATGTGGTTGGGGAACAAAGTGGAGGTCTCAAGATGGAAAATCTATCCTTATATTTAGTAGAGGTCAATTGAGAGGACTAGTACTATAAGAATCTATATGAGAGATTTGTGCCAACTACAAAGAGAGCACTGAGTTTTTCCCAGGTAGGGGGATCAAGGAGGAGTAGATCACAGTCAAAGAGATTATGATAGGTGGATGCAATGTTCCCTACTTGTGCTTGGAACTATGTGGGATCAATATCAATAGGAACATGAGCATCTTGTAAAGCCTTGGTGAGGATCTCCTAATGGATAATGGAGGATTTTAAGAGATCCAAAATAGATATTTATGTAGGTATATTTCCTATGTAATCCAAAATATTATAATGAAGATTTTTTTGGGATGGATTGGTTGTATCAGATGGACCTTGGATAGTGATTTTACCATGTCTATTCATCATAGCACATTAGGGCTCTTTATATTTCACCCTAATCATAGACACATTTGAATCAACTTGTGTAATGAAACAAAAAATATTTTAATGATTAAAGAAGACCCTATTGTAACTAACATTGTTGATTCAATTATTTTGACTAGTTTTTGGAGGATTATACAAACCATGATTATCATTGGAGGTGTTAGGGCCTTGAGAATGTTTCAAGATTTTATTTTGGTATTATTAGAGTTCAGCATTAGATGAAGGGATTTCAACCCTCTCTAAGGTTATATCACCTCTATCAATAAGGTCTTGGACATAGTTATTGAGCTTAATAATATGATAATCATAATACTCATTATCTTCAAACCAATTAGGCTTAGGTTTTTTATCATCGAATGGTTGATTAATTGGATACATGATTTCATTGGCTTGCACCAAATTATGAAACATGTCAAGTGGTTCTCCCAAAGTAGTCAAGTTTAATTTATCATTATTTTTATTAGTGGGTAATGGTGCACCTTGAAGAATGGATATGGTGTTTATGGAAGGATGGGAAGGTTCCATTGGATTGGAATTAAATATATTGGCAACTTGAACATGTTTGTTATCCATTACACCATCATTAGTGGTATTCTTTTTCTTATTCCAAAAGTGGGGTTTGTCATTGTTTTCTTTATAAATCTTGACTAAACCCTTAGAAATGAGTAACATTTAATTTGTGACACCCTTCTCTATGATATCATCAAATGATGATACATAATGTATTTGCAAGTTTAAATCCATTTTTATATTCAAGTTATAAACAAATATATTTACCAATTTCTTCTTTGGTAGAGACCATAAAAGACGACTAACCTAAGATCTCCACCTTTGAAAGTATCTAGAAAAATTTTCCCACTACATTGTTTGTTTTTGGAAAGATTGATCATGGTTAGTTCATGCTTAAATTTATAAGAGAAGTGAGATATGAACGTTTCAGATAATTCCACAAAGTTAGTAAAAGATTCATGAGAAGGGGGAAAAATCATTCCAATGCTTGACCCCCCAAACATCAAGGAAACAAGCTAAGAAGATAGTTTTTGTTATATTCTACCTCTTGACAAGTCATAAATAATTATTTGACATGGTCCTAAGGATCACCTTTCCCTTTATATTTTTCAAATTTGGTAATTTAATTTTTTTTGGTAAAGTTGTCATTGCAATGGTAAGGTCGAAGGGGCATGGACATAGTTCTTCAAAATTAAATAAATTCTTGGGGTTTCAAAATTTAAAATCCTTAAGTGTGGATTTCATATCCTCCTATTCTTGATTAGTATTCAATGATGAGGGAGGAACCACTAGATTGGAACTTGGGTAAATAGTGTATTGATTTTGTGGAGACGGAGGAGGTTAATTTTGAATTCGAGGTAGATTAGGATATGATTGTGGAGGTGGTTGAGGATTGAAGTGTGATGGTTGTGGATATTGAAATGGATATGAGTGATTTTGAGGAGGATTGGTGTGTGTTTTTTGTGTGGAGGTGATTGAGGATTGAAGTGTGATGGTTGTGGTTATTGAAATGGATATGAGTGATGTTAAGGAGGATTGGTGTATTATTTTTGATGAGGTGGATTACATAGATAAGATGGACATTGAAGATGATTATTGTATGATTGTGATTGAGGTTAACATGGGTGAGGTTGATATTGTGGTGGAGTGAAATAAGATTCTTGTTGAGGTGGTTGAGATTGATTTAATGGATGGGGATTATTAGATGGATTTTGAGGTGGTTAATATGGATTAGACTTATATTGAGGGGGGTTATTAGATGGTTGTTGAGGTGGTTGAGATGGATAAGAGTGTGATGAATATTAAAGTGGAATAGTGTATGATGTTTAAGGATTACCATTTTGTTGCAGAGGTTGTTGAGATTGATGCAATCGATGTTTTAGGGTGTATATATGTTGGGTGAGATGTGGAGAAGTTGGAGTTTGATTAAGATATTTACCTTGTGGTATGGTTGGATCTGGTAGAGGTATCAAAGTAAAATTCTGATGTTGTGATGGGGAGAAATATGATTGTAGAGGAGGATTATGATAGGATTACAGAGGTGCATGAGGATATGACTATGGAATGTGAGAACGGAAGGAGGGATGTAAGAGGAGGATGGTATGGGGATGTGAGAGGTATGATATGTTGGTTGATTTTAATTCAATTGAACTGGTACAAGAGGAATGTGATAATGTGTTGATGTGGGGGACCAGGGGTATTAGACATGGGAAATACTATATTATCTTGAAGTGTGGTATGGACCAATGTTTGTGGAGAGGAAGGTTATATTTTTTTGGGATTGGACTTTCATGTTAATGATCTTTATCCCAACATAGGAATCTAAATAGGGGATAGTGGTACTTAGATCACTACATCATTCCCAAAGTCAGTGATAGGACCCCATAAATTCTTAGGAGGATCTTCAAGGTTAGATGGTCACACAATGTCCAAGTATTATGCTACATCGAATCCTAGTGGAAATTTGACACCTTGCATGAAAATTCTAGCAAGGAAGATCATCACACATGTGTTTATGAGATGATATTCCATGTGCACATTGATAGGATTATTATAGTACTCCTTAAGAATATGAGTGATTTCAAGTTGATAGAACATCTCATCCTCAATAAATAAAATATCATGAGTATAATTGGGATTTGATGGTACCCCTTAGCTTTTGGGGTGTTGATATTCTCCACTATTAGGAAAACTAGTAGTGTAGTGAGAAAATTATTTTTTTTGTTGTTGCTCCATTAGTTTTCTAAATTTTAACTGCATGGTGATGGGCATGAAATAGTGGATGATTATTGATTGAGATATTGACTCTAAGCCCATGGATAGGACTAAAACGAGTTACTATATAAAATATTTGATGTTTGACTTAGCACTCAAACTGATTGAGAACCTAGATTGATGATGGTTTATTGGAATGATATTGAGATAGGAAAATTTCTCAAGCACGAGTGATGAGGATGATTGGATTATAATTGAAATAGAAAATTTTTCTCAAGAAAAAATTATTTTGATGCAAACTATACCTCTTACTTGAGGTTAAACAATTTGAATGAGTAGGAATACTTAGTATAGGCAATGTTGCTAGGAAAACATTGTGATGATGGTTTGATTAATACTTTAGGTTCTCAAACTAGTAATAAGAGGATAGGTTTCTATTCAAGATGATGAGGATGATGATAAGATATATTTTTGGATGTCCTTGTGTCGAGAGGATGGGATTTTATTTTAATTTAGATGGGGCAGTATGATAAAAAATGAGCAATATGAGTTGAATATGAGTAAAAAAAATTGGTTGCATTGTTAGCCTTAGAACAACATTTTATATCTATGATTAAAGGATTTTATATGGAACATGGAGTCACCCGAGAGGGAACTGAATCACCGAAGAACGATACTACCCAAGAACATGTCCACCCAAGAATAGTGTAGATCTACCCAAGTAGGAATAAAATAACCTAACAAGGATTAATTGGGACTAAGTAATACAAAGTGAAATCACCCAAATACAAAGTAGAATCACCCAACTAGATACAAGATCACTCAAGAATGGGACCACCTAAGAAAAATCTGAATCCACCCAAGTAGGAACACAAGTACCTAATAAGGATTAATCAAGACTAGGTGATATTTAGGTAGAATCACCCAAGTACAAAGCATAATCACCAAACTAGAAACAAGATCTCCCAAGAATAGGACCACCCAAGATCATATCAGAATCACCTAAGAAGGAACAAAAATATCCAAGAACATAGTAGATCCACCCAATTGTAGGACAAATGACCAAGGATTTGAACAAAAATATGGTCACGCAAGTATAGAGAAAAAATTCCCAAGAAGGAAAAAAATCAACCAAGAATAGGATAGAATCATCCAAGGATGACAACTGACCTGGGGATGGAAAAATGACTCAATTACAATCACAAGAAAAATGAAATACACCAACCAGATGGACTAAAGGCATGCATAGGTAATCACAAGAATAGATGCCACATTGTACAAACCTAGATTAGTCAAGTAGGATTGAGAATCAACATAGGTTCACAACATAAGCACTAATACCATCTACCTACATCTAGATAGATAGAGATCACAACCTACAAGGGTGAAAAATATCTTATTAATGGTAGCCAAAAGGAAATGTCTCAATAACATCTATCTTAGTGCATGGATGTACACCATGAGTAACTTTGGGGTACGATCCACATCCCCTACACCCCACTAATTGTTGATCGAATGGTCTTATACTAGGCTAAAATAAGTGATCTAGTGTTTCCTCTAAATACCAGGAGGGTACGTGAGGCACATCTATGAAAACTAGCACATCACAAGTGTGGATCAAGAATTTCATCTAAGTCATTCAGACCAACCCTGCATTCTTATCTCTATATCACCCAAGTATCAGAGATTTAGTAAACACAACATGAATCGATAGGGGTATAACTTTTGTTCTCCCCACTTTATATACCCCATTGTCTCACATGGTTGAGTTCATCCCTTGGGGTGATCAAATCCCCAAGCAACCCTCCCAAAGAGAAGGAAATGCTAGGAATTTTTTATCTTCAAACTTTCATAAAGCACAAGTAAAAAACATACACGCAAACTAGCACTCCTAGGTATACACTACAATAATTGGATCAATTTGTTATTTATAATCCCCAAGGTCATCGAATGATGCAAGGGGAGAGCATACATCAAAAAATTATCCCAAACATGAAAAAAGACAAATTAACCCTTTAGCAAAATTGAAACATTCACAGATTAGTGGAAAAACAAAGAGTATTTGGCCACGCCCTACAGGAAATGTTGTTAGGTGTTCAAATAATTGAACTTTGATTATTCAAGGTTGAAATAAAGTGTTATTGTGATCACAATTTTGGGACTACTTAGCTAATTATTACTGAAAACATAAAATTTGATTAAAAGGATAAAAAAATATAAATGAGATTTATACCTGCAGGATTGCTCAAGAGTAGGTCAAGTCTACCCAAATGTTCACTTATCCACCAAAGACTTCACACATCTGCCTCTATGTGAATAGGTATGTAAGGCTACCCTTTAAATAGAAAAAACACCTAAGAAGTTGACAAGCTACCTCAAAATATGCATAACTACCCAAATGTATCAGAACCACCCCAAAATTTATAAAATTACCTTGAAATTTGTGCAACTTTCCAAATGTAATGAAAATTTGCAAAACTACCCTTGTGCAAGTGTGGGAGGGGCCAACTACAGAGTCACCCAAAATATCATGGAATCACCCAAAGCTAATAATATCCACCCATTTGTAGAGAAAGATCACCCAAGTACCTATAAGGAAACTTGATAGTAAACAGCCAAAGCAAAACCACTCCTATAGAATTGAATCTACCTATTCACAAAACACATCCACCCAAATAGTCATGCATCTGCCTCTATATGATCCTACAGACATAAAATATCCCTAAAAATCCAATTTTTTATTGAAAGACCTGTGACATGGGTCCCATCAAGCATTCTAGAATTCACAATAAAAATGGTGCTCAAAATGAATGAAATTAACAATAAAATCACTCAAAAACACATAAAATCAAGAAATAATTGGATTAGGCCTAGAGAACTCAAACCTTGGTGAATTTCTATGAAATTAACATATATCAAATCCCTCAATGCATATATTGACCCAAGATTATTTATTTGTATGTGTTCTCACTTGAATTTGGTAGAATAATGACTAAATTTTTTAAAGTTGTATGATCAATTGAAATGGCTAAGTTTTGGGAATATGAGGAGAGGAGAGATTAATTGGATGGATAGGATGAGATCTTAGAAGATAAAGGGTAGTAAATGGAGATGATCTCTTAAGGTATACAATGATTTAGTGTGGCATCATGAGGAGAGATGTGAAGGAGATCATATCTAAAGTCTCAAGATTATGACAAGTGTCACAATGAGAGAGCTTGAGATGGAGTGTATAGGCATGAATTTGCACCCCAAACAAAAAACTCCCCTTTACCCCATTACACTTTAGAAAACCTAGGTTGGAGGCTTAATTCCACTTAAGCCCACTGCTCACATCACACTTGGCGCCTGTTTTGTGTGTCGGTGGAGGCATTTCTATCGGGGACACCCATGTGGCGTGAAGACATTTGAATGGTGCACTTACGTCCCTGGAAGATTCCTGCGGTTGGAGATAATAGAAATGTTACACTTCCTATTGGGAGTCAAATTTTAATGTCTTTCTTTAGCTGGCTGACCCAAATATGTTTGTTTCTTGACCTCTCCCTTCATATTTTCACTCCATTCTTCCATTTTCATCTTTTGGTCATCTCTACACAATCTCTCCACACCTTTGAGCATTCACTTAAAGCTTTGTATCAGCACTTTACACTCCATAGTAGCAATCCACTACTCTATCACTTTGATAGTGTGAGCGCAAGACAAACACCATTGCAGTAGAGGCTTGATTTCCTCTCATTTTCTCCTCCACAAGCCTTGAGTGCTTGGGATGGAGGTGCTAAGATCCTCTTATCTTCTCTATTGTTTGGTTGAGTAAGAACGTTCTATTTTGTAGTGTCTTTTGTTTATGTAGCTTGTATTCTCTTCTTTATCATTATTTCTATCATTGCAAACTTGGTTGTCTGTGGAGGTGAAAACACCAAAATGGGGGTCTTACTGAGGCAGACCCTAAAACAAGCCCCCAAAAATTTCCCACTTTTCTGTGTAGGTGGAGAGATCTTGGAGAAAACTGGTGAGAAGGTTGTTGTGTGAAATCGTCTTCATCACCCTTGCAGTAATTTATTTCCTTTATCACATTCATCTTTATGTTTCACTCTTCTTAATCTTATTTTGTCATTCTAGAAACTTCTAAACTAGGTTGATAGTCCTTTCTTAGGGCTTAAACCTTGTCTCTCTAGTTTTTTGGCCATATGGACGCCACTGCACCTGTGAGATGCTAGCACACCACACTGTCATCCCAAAACCATTATTTTGTCCTCTGACAAAGAGCTACCTAAGATGCAAAGTTAACCTTAAAAATTGACTCACCTAGTCTCCCTTCAAATCTCAGGTTTGTAGAGTGATCGAAGGACTTACAGTTCTCATCACTTTCATCCTACCTATCCTGACCTTCCCTTAAAACTGAGGTAAGTTAGGGTAACCATACTGCTCTTGGCCTTACATGATCTGGGGCCTTGCAATGGTTGGTCCCCTTCTTACATTTTTGGTGAACTTGATGTCAACCATTTTGGTTCCATTTTGAGATAATGAAAGTCCCTTTCCTCATGTTCTAGGAGTGTTGTAGGTGTGAGTGTTGTGAGGATTTTTCCTTACAACCCAACCTATGACCCCTAGTAGGTGTAGTTGGAAGGATTCAATGGTATTGTGTAATGAAACCTTAATTGGGTCACTATCTTATCCTGTAAACGTTAGGAGGCTATGTAGAAGTACTGTTTGGTGTGTGCCATGGCCTCTTTCTTAAATCAACCTATTCCCTCTACGTAGACTGTGAGTAGTATTACTAGAAAAACCTTCACTTCATAGGACTTGCCAATGGGCTTTAATAGGGAACCATCTCCTCTTTACATTCCTACAAGGATAAATGGGAATATTGTGGTAGGTGTTCTCATTGATCCGACATCCTAAGTGAATATCATAAATGAGGATATCATATTAATAAATTTCCTAGATAAGGATGGATATGATGCACTTGAAAGTACCACCCGCACCCATGACATAATTTTCATGCCTCCTATAGGGAGTATTTTCCTATGGGTCCTCGTTGGACCTAAATCTGTGAGCCTCAAGTTTGACATCATCCCGGGGTCTAAACTCTTTAGAGTGAAGCTAGGCAACCCCTGGCTAGTAGCTATGAATGTATTTCCCTCGGTTATGCACAAGTGTCTGGAATTTGTTCATGGATATTTGGTACATGTTGTCCATCATATCGGTTATAGACCACTAGTTGCACATGGAAGCTATACCTTAGATTAATTTTATCCCTCATCCCTTGGTCCTCTCCCGCCTAGGAAGGACCTCTTATATCACACATATCAAAACTATAAGAAAGGGTGTGGTAGGCTAAAAGTAAGATATCCTCATTTTCCTTATGTTGTTTCACATAGAGCTTGCCTAAAGGCTGACAGTGATGTCACTAGGTAATGTAGAAGAGAAGAAGATAAGTGGTCTCAAGATCCTCCTTCTTACCCTTTCATTGTTCAACTCAATGCTTCCTCTCACCTGGTTGTAGTACCATCTTCTTGTGTCTTGTGTTTGCAAGAGAATCTCATGGTTCTTGCTTGGTGAAAGGCCAAGCATCCTACATTTGAGCTTCCCATCTTACCCACAGAGCTTACTCCCATTCCATATGGAAGACAAAAATCCTCCCATAGAGAGTCCTCTTTGTCTTGGCCTCCACTGCCTCCTACTGTTCCTATTCCCAAAATAGTGAATGGGAAGAGGCCCACTGCTATGGTGCTAGAGTTGATTCCTCTTGCCATTTTTGAACCTGCTCCTTCTACTCCCTTTTAGGATGTTGTCCTCCCATTGGAAACAAATGTGGAGGATACTCCCATGGTTGATCAAGAGCCTCCTATCCCTTCACAAGCCCCATCTTTTGGTCTGAAGAGTCATAGAAACCACCTTGCATGCGAGCATAATTGTTGGTGAAAGGATCTCCTAGCTAAGCAAGCCTCCTTACAAAAGAAGGATGAGGAAATGACTACATCTCCTATTGTGTATTCTTCTCTCCCCCCTTCTATTCAAACTATTTTTGAATCTCTTTCGACTTCCGCTATGAGCGCACATGCTCCTGGAAAGGTGCGAGTGTTTAGCAATCCTTCTGTGGAGCCGCCTCTATTGAATTCTACTCCATATGTCTCACCTTTCCCAAATCCTATGGATATGGTTAATATTTTGGTTTTCTCCACTACCGTTCTTTCCTCCTATCCCTTGACCCTCCTTGCTTCATCTATGGGAAGTTCACCTCCTCCGATAAAGAAGAAGGTAGAGTATGGTCCCTCTAGCAATGGAGGATGTAAGAGGATCCCACCTTCCTTGGAAGGTGGCCCCACGCTGACTTGTTTTGTCTTGGTGACATAACCAGTCCCAGCCTTCCCTAAGTTTTTCATCATTCCTGAGTCTCTCGGTGAGCCTAGCGGCGAACCTCAGGTGAAAACTCCTCCATCCACTGAGGTGAAGCATTTCACTCCTATTAAGTGTATGTTTAACTTAGTGGATGAATTTCTAACCTTTTCAATGATCTTTGCAAATTTGTTGACCTTAGACCCACAAGAGTTGAGCAACAGAGACCTCACAGGTCCCTCTACCTTGGCCCTTGTTATAGGAGGATCAAAAGCTCCTCCACTTAACATTACACCATTGTAGGCTCATCATCCTCCCCCCTATGATGATCTAGAGTGGGAAGATGGCAACCTCTTGGTTGACCAGTGTTAGGGGGAGACCCTCTCCTTGATCTTTAGATTAGACATGTGCATATGTTATGATTTGATTCTCTCGTGATCATTCTATATGTCCATGGATGATCCTCGTCATCCCTGTTGGTGCTTGGATATAAGCATGGTGTTTGTGTTGTAAACATTTGTTTATATTTATCATAATTCTTCCATGTTTTTGGTTGAATTTTGATGAATTGGGGATGATGCAAAGCATCAGGAGCATTTAGGCCTCCTTCCATGTTGACCCAATTTTTTATTTTACTTTTTATTTTATGCATTCTTCCTGATCTAGTTGGGGATTGATGATCTTCCACCTCACACCATGGTTACCTACTATTTATAAATAAAGGCATATATGACCCCGCAAAACCAAATCCCCCTATGCCCTTTGTGTATGTTCCTTTTTTCTTCTCTTTTCTCTTTATCTTTCTCTCTTCTTTGCTGGAGTTATACCTCTTATGTTTGAAAACGACACTTCTACACAAGTTGGTCTTCAGAAAGTGCATTCATGGAAAAATGAATCCCTTCTCAAGATCCTTCACACACTCCTTTATAATTGCATCCTCAAGTTGAAACCGTAATGGAACATGTTTCCTTCATCATGGGTTCATAAAAAAGGGACTTGGGAACCTTCCTCCAAATCAGGAATAGTCTTGAACTTCCCCTCGCATGGGGGCATATCCTTCCTTTCAAATTCCTTGATGAAGTGAACACATTTTGAAAGGATTCCTTGATGATGAATCAATTTGAGAAAGAAGACGTTATATTTTGAATAGCGTGTCCCTTGAGTGGACCCCTCCTTTCCACATAGGGTTCCTAAGGGACCCCTTCGAAAGTTTTTAAAAAATTCTATGGCATCTAGCTCGAGGGCAACCTGACTAGACTGGTTTCACACTTTCACATCTAGTCTGGGGGCAACCTGACTAGACCTACTTCACATCCTTATGTCTAGCTTGATGACAGCCTATCTAGACTCCACTTTTCAAAACAAAGTGTCGCTTGAGTCAACCCTCCTTCCTTTTGAAGGGTTTCCGAGGGACCCCTTTGAAGGTCTTACAACTTAGTGATGGTCTGTGTGACTGTTCGTTCACTGGCCTATGTGGCCACTTCCTGATGTGTTCTATCTGTGGCTAAACATGTCTCCATCTCTGAATTTTTTGAGTCCCCTTTGCTTGATATTATTCATGTGAGAGTTCTTGAAGGATACCTCCCTTGCAGGACCGTGAGCCTGTGAGGCACTTTCATTCTTTAGCTTTATAGTTTCGTAGAACTATGAATTCATTTCCTGCACTTCTAAGTTTTCTAGACCATGCTTTGATTCCTTATTTGTTCAGGTATAAATGTCTTACCTTGTTACTTCTTACTACTCTACTTTACCAAATCACTCATCTATACGAGTGCATGCGAAAAAGGAGGAAAAATATATAGGCATGAATTTGCACCCCTAATGCAAATTCCCCTTTACCTCCTTAAACTTTAGAAAACCTAAGGCAGAGGCTTAATTCAACTTAAGCCCACTTCTCACATCACACTTGGTTCCTATTTTGTGTGTTGGTGGAGGCATTTTTGGCAGGGATGCCCACACGGTGAACAGACGTTCATGCAACCCGCTTACGTCCCTGGCAGATTGCTGCAACTAGAGATTGTAGAAACATTACAATTCCTATTGGGATTCAAAGTGCAATGCCTTTCTTTGGCTGGCCAACCTGAATATGGCCATTTCTTGACCTCTCCCTTCATATTCTCATTCCATTCTTCCATTTTCATATTTTAGTCATTTATACGCAATCTCTCCACACCTTTGAGGATTCACTTCAAGCTTTATCACATCACTTTACACTCCATCACTCTGATAGTGCGAGTGCAAGACAAACACCATTGCAATAGAGGCTTGAGTTTCTCTCATTTTCTCCTCCACAAGCCTTGAGCACTTTGGACAGAGGTGGTAAGTGTAGACACAAAAAATATACAAATTAATCCTACACATCTAATCCTGGTCTTACTAACATCAATTCATCCTAAATCATCTCTTTCTAATCATCACATTTCATCTCTTAATTAAATAAATCAAATTTTATCTGATTAAGTCATTCTCTTCCATTAATTAACAAATCATTTTGTTTAATTAATACTATAGTCTCTCTTTTAATTAAATAATTCACTTTATTTAATTAAATCTCTAAAGTCATTTCTTTGAATTAAATAAATTAATCTATATTTGATTTAATCTAACACCATCCTCTTTTGTTTAAATAAATCAATCTTTATTTAATTAAATATAAAATCATTATTCCTCTCAACTTTGAGTTATTTAAATCCTAAAATCTAAGAAAAATTTGTCAAATCATCTATTTTCTACTTAAATTGATCAAATCATGATTAATTATAATCCTAATCACTCCAATCCTCTAGATTTAACTTGCATAATAAATCAATTTATTTGATTTATAAATTCATCAATTTCCATTCAAATGGGTATCTTTTGTGGAATATTATTCCAATTCAAAAATCCCTCCAAAAGGGATGAGTACATCCAACAAGGCATTAAAGGCCTCTTACATGTCCTTTGCCTTGAGCCAAGTGGAATTAACTCCATTTCTTCTTCCCTCTAAACTTGTCATCTCAACATTTTAAAATTCCACCTAACCATATTTATGTACACATTCATCCAAATGTGCTCATTCATCCTCCAATCACATGTGGAGAAATGGCCTTCTCTCATTTATTTTTCTTTTGTCCCACATTCATCCAAATCCTTCAATATTCCATTCTTCAAATCTATAAATAGAGGCTTCTCTTATTGAATTGAACATCCACAATCCATGCAAGCTTACTATACTCAATTTCATCTGCAACTTCATCTATTTTCATTCAAGTTTCATAGTTTTATCAAAGTTATTGGAAAATTGAATCAATGAATCAAGAACTATCATCAAAGATCATCAAATCACATCAAGGATTTGGGAAAGGACCATTTTCCACATCAAAATGGCACCAATTCCCCCATGGGATTGAGAGTTTTCTCATTAGATAGGATTTAATTAGCTTTTATTGTGTTGTTCTTAATTTTGTTTCCTATTTTGATGTTTCAATCTAATATCATGGGGAATGTTGATTCTAACTTGCATTTCGATCTAATTTTATGTTTGTTCTTTGTGTTTGTGTAGGTATAGGTTCACCATTCACATTTTGGCATTAGGAGGACGAATCTGGATAAATTCCTCACATTTTTCAAAAAATTATGAGGTTTTTTTACTTTTTTGGTGCCTATAGGAAACTCCACCACTATACGTCTAGTGGTCCTATATTGCGCTAATGGAGTCTTCCCGCACAAAAAAAATGAATTTTAAACTGACTCGTGGGTTTTCCTAATTTAACACTATGTCGCTTGCCAAACAACTCCACAATCAAAGTCACTATCTTTGTGCAAAGCGCCTCTCTCAGTCATCAATGGTGCTATATTGCGCTGTTGACCTTCTCAAACTGTGCAGCACCCACGGATTGTGTCGCTTGAGTTGGGTAAAAGACAGATTTCTGGTTATTTTTGACATGTGTTTTTTTTCATTTTGGTTATTTTGACTTCTAACTAGTTTTTAGTCTTTATTTTTTCAATATTAACCAATTTTTGTAGGTTGGATTGATAAAGGTGAAAGAAGGAAATGAAGACCAAGGGTTCTTTATGACTTCATCATCTCATTGTGTGTTTTTAAACAATTTGGGGAGAAATTATAATCCCTCTTCTAAGGATTTTTTATATTCTTACCTTTTAGAATTTACTAAATTTTTTTTGGGCTTAAAAAGAACAAAAAAAAGGGTTAAAAAGAATCATAGTCAAACACACTAGATTTTATTTTGGGCTTAATAAATGAACAAACAAATCCCACACTTCAAAATTGGTGCTTGAAAATAATTCATATCATTGCTTTGTGGTTAAAATGAACATGTGTATTCTTTGTTTTTCAATCCCTTATCCAAGTTAATATCATCTAAAAATATGTATGCACTTCTCTCGTGCTTCATTACAATCTGGAGAACCAAAAGTCTTTTTGTGATATTAGGTTGTATGAGTGATTACCTTCACATTTCAATTTGGATTCTTAAAATTGAACAAAATTTGTGAGTGTGAAGAAAAGGTATTGTGTGTACTCCCACTTAAATGCGTTAGGTGGTCAAACTACAAATACACTCCCTCGATATTGTTCACCCTTAAAGAGCCTTCCTTGGTGGGAAAAAGTACTCACCCTAAGGGAACGAATCAAACCAGTAACGAGCTAAATGCCAAGCTTCTCCCAACCAGTATACAAATTCGAATGTTGAGGAAAAATCATCATTACAGAAGCTCCTATGGACAACAAAGTGATAATATTTATGTGATTTGATCTTGCCTCTCATGTGGCCTTCTGAACAAGTGCCTTGATTAAGAGCCAAAATTATGTAAAATCCAAAATCCCTATCTATTTTTTGATGTAAGAACAATTTTTCTAAAGAAATCCCATATTTTTACGGCTCTTTGTAGAGATGTGAAGTATTCCATGGGAGTTTCATGGGTACTAATGCTTGGCTGACTCAAGAAGTGAGTGCACTATAAGGGGGAGCTTGTGTGGTCAAGCATCTAATCATCCACTAAGAGTAGGTGTAGCTAGGTTTATCCAAGTGGGAACTCAACAAATATTTCCTCTTTCATCCTAGGGTTGTGTATCATTTGGAATCAAAAACACTTTGCTTGGATTCTAAACATTGGAAAAACAAACATTCAACATTGGTATTAAAAATTTCAAACCCTTTGGGGGCAACAAATACCTGTGGTGAATCTAAGTGCTCTTGCTTGTCCTAAGGATTTCATCCATAGAGGCATCTAAGTATTTGGTATTAATCATATTTTTTTCTCTTGAAAGTCAACATTAAAAAACTTTCACCTTAATTTCCTCAATTTTCCACATAATGGACTTTGTGAGATGAGAAGAAGTTAGGACATTAGACATCAAGTTTGAAAACCAAATCAAGAATTGTTTGTGGTAAAAAATAATTCATTAAGAAAAGCTAAGAAATAATTGATCCACACACATGCACTCTTCCAAATTATTTCCCGAAAGATCAAAATCCGAAAACCAAAGTTCAAAAGTCTTAGTCCAAAAGCTCATGAAGAACGTCTTTCAAGGCTTCACGAAGTTAGAGAAAGGTTGGTCTAAAAATTTTACAAGAAAGATTCAAGGAAAAATCCTAACTTGTATGAATTTTAGTGCCAACAAAATCCAAGTCTCTTTCAAAGGTTTGCATTTCTTACATAGGAAGTACCAAGCATGTTCTTCAATACTTAGGTCTTGTAGAAAAGAGTTCTATCTGGGTCTAATCTAGGATCAAAGTTAATTATCCTCATCCATCCCTCAACATTAAAATACAAAATCACCTCACCAAAAAATCTTGGAAATATTTAAAACATCACTCATGCTAGGATTTTGGCAAATCCAAATGATCTTGTTTGATTAAATGTGTGTAGATGAATCCTTCTCCATATATTTAGTCAAATTATCAATCCTTGTGAACAAGTCTACCCTTTGTTAAACATCCAACATCCTAGGGTTTATAAGTTCATTATCCCAAAATCAAAAAAATTGAATCAAATAAAAATCATCTTGTTTGACTAAGGGTGTTTAGATGAATCCTTCTTTACAAACCTAGCCAAATTATCATCTTGTGTATGAGTTTACTCTAGGAAAACATCCAACCTCTTATAGTTTATGAGTTCACTATCCAAATCAAAATCCAATCAAACCAAGTTCGAAATCAGATCAAATCAAACCAAATCAAGTCCTAAATTTTAGCATCCCCTTCAAGTTTTCTCAAGAGTTCAATCACCCACGTAACCCATCTTTTATTTGTCTCATCGTCACACTTTGATCCTTAATCATCCTATTTTTTTCTCCTTTTGTGCCTAAAGTTAGATCAATCAAAATAATTAGAGGTTCATCTTGCACATTCTTGAAAATTGATCCCTATTTTATGGTGCAAACTAGATCACAACACAAGAAGAACATGGAAATCAACAAAGAAACATCAACTTTGAGTGACCTAATCCAAACCTCTCTTGAAATGAATCCCATTGGATCAAGAAATCCCCTAACCAATCTTCCTCCACCATCACAAAATCCTCAAGAGGAGGGACAAGTGGAGGACATCACCAACAATGTCTCAGAGATGACACAAGATGAAATCATTGAAATGGTTCAAAATCTTGAGACTCGTAGAATTTTCAATGTCATGTTAAGGCTCAATCCCTCCCAATACATGCTTGAGTTGGAAAAAGAAGACGCCAAACTCCATTTCGATTATGAAATAAGAACTATTGTGGAAAGAACTCTTGGGATGATGCCCTAATCTCATCCACACATCCATTTCAATGTGTCACTCAAACCATCTCACAAATCACCTAATCCATTTCTCCAGCTCAACTGATTGTTAACAAGGGAAGCTCATTGCTTCATGCACTTCAAACACATCCCCTTGTGAGCAACCGAGGTTTGGATGAAAACACCATACCAGATCAATTTGTCCTAATGAATCCTTTACACCCATATGTTCCACGCGCATTTCATGATCCCACCAATGCAACCTCTTTTCACGCAACACTGGTGTATCCCCTCAACATGCAAATCTCTCTCCCCATGATCTCACAAGGAGAGGGTGAATTATTCAGAATAGGGGGAATCTTCGATCCCTCCTCATCATCACTTTTCCAAGGGAATACACCGACACTTCCACCATTGCTATTAACATCCACACCACTCCTTGGGTTGAGCCTTCCACCTTTACTGACCATCAATCAACGATGTCCGAGAAACCCTCCAACCATAAATCAAAACATCATATTGAATCCTCCCATCTTTCCATCGATATCGCAACATGTGGCAACCATTAAAGTGACTCCAGTGATCAAAACATCACCTACCATCCCCCAAGTATCTCAAAACATGCTCTCCAAAGGACCAAGCATGTCAATCACACCATCCACCACGCAAAACCCAATCATAAATACAATGATTCATCCCATCACAACAATCAACATTGTTCCTAGTCTACCACCACCACCACCAAAACCCAACATGGAAAACTCATTTAGCATCACATTGCAAGCAACTTAACAAGCCACCTACCAAAAGGCACTTCATAAAATCAAAAATCAACAAGCTACATAGCTAGCTATCCAACAAGTGCAAGCACAATTAGTGGTGCAATAGGCACAACAAGCTACCCAAGCTCAAGCTTTACTACAATAACAAAAATCTGCTCAAGTCGTGCAAGCCACATAGGCTACCCAGGCCGCATAGCCATCCCAAAAAGCACAAGCTCAAGATCAAGCCCAATATCAAGCTCAAAAAGTGCAGACACAAGCTCAATACCACGCACAATTGAAAGCATCCCAAAAAGAAGAATATGAACAAGCCCTGCAATAGTATCAAGCACAATAGAAAGAGACTCAACAACAAGCCCAACAACAAGATTTTTTGGCACAACAGTAAAAAGACAAACAACAAGCTTTGTTGGAACAATAGCAACAAGACCAACATCAAGCATTGTTGGCACAACAACAAATGCAAGCAAATCAACAAGCCTTAATCGCACAAAAAAGCCTGAAAAAAATCCCACCAACATACCTAATACTCAACCCATGAATCAAACACCTCAACCACTTTAGAACACATTCACTCCACCCCTTGATCCGCAAGATGATGTGACAACACAAATCAAATTGCTCTCATAGCAAGTGCTCGATCTCCAATCAGGGAAAACAACAAGGACACCCAACAATCTATGTCATTATCCTTTTGGTAGAATCCTTGCAATGATACCATTCCCAAAAGGATTTGAAATCCCTAAATTTGACAACTAGTTGTTGTGCATGTTTTGCACACATGCCTTGCTCGAAATAGGGACCCTTTCTTTCTTTATGCCTTACCGGGTCATTTTGTTGCTGCCTCATTTTGTGTACCCCTCATTTTGCATGCCCCTCATTTTGGTGTCCTATTTGTTCAATGCACCCTTGAAAGTATCATTTTTGGCTAACCATATTCTGCACCTAAAATAAAAAAATTGCTAAGTCTTGGGTTTTTTGGGCTTCGCCTCCCTACTCGCTCGATTCACCTTTTCCTTCATTTTTGAATTTGGGAACAATTTCCCATGGATTTGGGATGTTTTTTTGGTTCCTAAGTGAACTTCCAAGGTTTTTTTAAGTTTCAAGAAGTTGCAAAATTTTCATTCCGGAACTTTCTCCCGCCGTAGTTGTTCTGGGAATTTCGTCCATCCCTAGCTATTCCGGAGCTCGGCACCTCTGTGGCCATTTCTGAAACCTTGTCTCCCTTTTTCCATTTTGGACATATGTACACCTTAGGAATTCCGGCTTTCGAAGCTCGGCCTCTCCGTGGCCATTTCTAGAAGTCCATCCCTCTTTTTCCATTTGCAGAACTTCATCCCTCCATGACTGTTTTGGGAACTTCATATGTCCCCGACTGTTCTAGAGCCCGACACGTTCGTGGCCATTTTTAGAACTCTATCTCCCTTTTTCCATTTTGGAAATTTATTTGCCTTAGGTATTCTGACATCTAGAGCCCGACCCCTCCATGGTCGTTTCTAGAAGTTTGTCCCTCTTTTTCCATTTCTAGAACTCCGTCCCTCCACAGTTGTTTCGCAAAATTCGTCTGTCTCCATCTGTTCTAGATCCCAACACCTCCCTTTTTCCATTTCTTCCTTTCATCTGCCTTAGGAATTTTGGCTTTCAAAGCCTGGCCCCTCCATGGTCATTTCTAGAGGTCCATCCCTCTTTTTTTGTTTCTGGAACTTTGTCCCTCCATGGCTGTTCTAGGAACTTCATCTATCCCTGGCTGTTCCAGAGCCCTGCACCTCCGTGATGATTTTTTGGAACTCTGTCACCCTTTTTCTATTTTGGACTTTCGTCTGCCTTAGGCATTCCAACTTCGGGACCCCTGCCCCTTCATGGCTATTTTCGGAAGTCTGTCCCTTCGTGGCTATTTCGAGAACTTTGTCTATCCTCGGTTGTTCTAGAGCTTAGCACCGTTGTGGCCATTTCCGAGACTTCATCTCCCTTTTTCCATTTTGGACATTCGCCTACCTTAAGCATTCCGAGTTCCGAAGCCTAACCCCTCCATGGCTGTTTCCAGAAGTTCATCCCTCTTTTTCCGTTTCTTGAACTCCATCCATCCATGGCTATTCCAAGAACTTTGTCCGTCCCTAGCTGTTCCCGAAACTTCATCCGTCCTCGACTATTCTAGAGCCCTGCACCTCTGTGGTCATTTTCGAGACTCCGTCTCCCTTTTTTTGTTTTTTCTTTTCGTCTACCTTAGGCATTCCGGCTTCTAGAGCCCGACCCCTCTATGGCCATTTCTGGGACTTTCCTCTCAAAATGTTATCCCTCCTCTGCCATCCGAGAACTTTGCTTCCAAATTGTTGTCTTTCCATCTGTCGTCTGCTAGCTGCCATCCATCCAGCCTCTAGGGTCCCGAACCCCATAACTTCATTCATGGAATTCCATTTTACCTTGCTTGTTCCAAACAACAAACTCCTAACATATTTCCCACTTCACAACTCTAGGTGCCCCAATGATGACCCAAATGCCTCCTAATCCAAAAACGGACTTTGACCCACATGCTCAAATTGGACGCTCTTCCCCATGAACTTTTCAAATTCCAAATTTGAAGCCAGGAGAAACCATCCAGGTCACCCTACCCTATTCACCCTTTCAAAATAGCATTCCGACCTCTTGGGCCCGGACCATCCAAACTCCCTCCAGTAAGCTGCTAATGGAAATTCCCACTGAATATTGTGATCTTTTGATGATGCATGGATGGATATAATAGGGATTTTGCAAGATTTGATTAACATTTTCCTTGATTTTTGTATGAAAGTACCTACGACACTTCATATATGTAGGTTTCAAGAAGCCTACTGCGGGTCCGTCGAAGAAACCCATTGAGAAAGTTGAACAAGGAAAAGCACATAGCTTGTGTCACCATTCATGCCCAACTCTCCTCATGGAACCCATCAATAGAGCTCTCATTAGAACAAGGCATGTGCTCAGGAAGTCAATGAAAAAATACAAGGGGGGTGGCCTTGAAGATGCATAGGGGAGTTGTCCTAACTTTTCACCAAATGATGATGATCTTTAAGGGGTTGTTCGCCCAAACTAGGGGCAACCAATCCATTGATTCCAGTTGTCGATGAGCTTGTTTGATCCAATGAGGAAGGTTAAAAGTCCATCAAGCAAAGGGAAGCTTTTAGGTAGTTTCACCTACAATAAAAGGGAAATCAGTTGGAAGACAAAACTGCTACAATAGTTAAACACTACAAGAAAAAATGGGGAAAACACAACAAATATATTTAAAATTTCTAAATATTGTGGGGTAGGTGAAGCCCTAATATAATTGAATTTGAGCCACACAATTTAATTCAATCCTAGCCATTCATTCAAGCTTTAGAAAACTATAAATTGGGGTCTCCCCCTCATTTGTAAGAGGTTGGAGAGCTGGTGTAAAAAGAATTTTCAGCAATAGAAGACATCATTGCATGATTTTATGGATGTTTTCTTTGATTTTTTTCATCTTTCATGCACGGTTCTACTTCCCATTTTAGTTTAGTTTAGTTTTAGTTTCTTGAATGGAAGTGGTAATGGTGATTGTTGTTTTAGTATTTGATGAATTCCCAGCTCGTACTTTTGGCACTTGTTGACGACAAGCTATTGTGCAAAGTTAGCATGGGCTTCCTTCCTTTATTGCTAAAACTTAATTTCAATTGCATGTTCATGATGTACATGTGCAATCTGAAAATATGTAGTTCGTAGAAGATTGCACTGGTTTTGTGTAACAATAGGATCCTCTTGGCCAAGCAAAACCCAATTTAGGGAGTTTGTCTACTGTAGCAGCCTCCATGATCATTGTTCATTCATAGTTTCAGATCCAGGAACCTTCTCTCTTCCCTACCCTTTTTCCCTTTCTTTTAATAAGTAACCTTGGACAAAGGTTCATTGCACATTATAAAAATAAATTTGATGTTTAAATGGAGTTCAAGAATAGTGTTTGAACCTACAACAAATGCACACAACTCTCCCATCTAAGAAACTCCATTTTCTGATCCAACTTTCCCACTTTGTGACTCATCCGTAAGTTCGCCTTGTGATTCTAGCAAATCAAATGAAACAACTGAGATATTCCAATAACTGTCAAGACCTGAAATTAGAGACTTTGGGATAGTGTTCTGCAATCTGATTGTGGAAGATTGTCTTTCAAGAAAGGTGATGCACCTATGCATCGCCTATGTTGAGAAGTGCATAAAAAACACATCAACACTATCGTGGGCTGGGAAACCCTGAGGATCATATAAGGGAATTCTAGGTACATTTTATGGAAGTTACATATAATGATACATATCTCATGTGGCTATTTCCTCGAAGCTTGGCTGGTGCTTCCATGGAGTGGTTCTCTCGCTTGCCTATCGACATCAAAATGTTCCAAGAGATCATTGACACATCCATAATGAATTATGCATTCAACATTGGCATGGATGTTAGTCTAGAGGAACTATCTAGACTCAAACAAGGAAAGAGGGAATCATTCACTTCCTTCCTACAATGTTGGCAATCCAGGACCAACAAGAGAAAATGGGTCATGTCAAAGGAGCAACAAATTTGTACCATCATTTCCAATCTTGAGAAAACTTTGGCATTCCATCTAAAGATGAAAAGTATCACCACTTATGGCCAATTGATCCCCAAGGTGCTTAACATCGAACGAGCCCTTATTGCATAAGGGGGGATACCCATGCATCCAAAACATCAGGACAACTATCCTTCTACCAAATATAATGAAAAACCTCATACATGGGAAAAAAAAGGAAATGTCACCAATGATGGTGCGGTTGATGCCAAGGTCATAATCAGTGCTCCAAAATAAAATACCCCAACATATCAGAAACCAAAAAATAATAATCACAACAACATGCAAACCAATGTGATATCACAACCACCACCCAATAATCAAATCAACAATTTGAATAATCAAGGGGACCACCTCTACGAAACAAATATCCCCCCAAGAGAAATTTTATCACTCTTGGGGAATTAGTTGAATCCGTCATGAAGAAATTGGTAGATTAAAATCTCATTAAAATCCTCACTTTTCAAAATTATCAAGAACCCATGGTGAAACCACCTTGGTACAATAAAAATTACATTTGTGATTATCATAAAATCAAGGGGCACACAACAACCAATTTCATGAAGCTGAAAAATATAACCCAAGACCTCATCAATGACAAGATCATAAACGTAGAACAACTAGCTGGAAATCAAGATTTAAAGATCTACATGAATATGATGCCCGACCATAACCAAGGAAATAATAAGGGGAAACAAAAGTATGGTAATGTAAACCATGTGTATGAACAAGTTGTCGCATCCCTAGATGAATTGGTCACTATTGTTAGCATCAAGGGAGCCAAAGACGATTGTGGAGTCACCATTTTTGGGTCATCACAACCACGTAGGGCATCCACCTCAAATCCAAAATATGTTTCTAATGGCTGAAATGTCTTGGACTATTTGAAAAGAACTCCTGCTTAGATCTCGATCATGTAGTTTCTGAAGATCTCATCTGCCATTAGAGAAATCCTTGAGGAAGCATTGGCTTCATCCACCATCTCCACCAATATTGATACAGAGCAATTCCAAGCTATGGTCGAAAACATTACCACCCCAAATCTCCTCACATTTTTTTATCAAGACTTCCTCGCCCAACCATCTCAAAACCGTGCACTTCACCTTGAATTCCTAGTTCTTAAATACAAATTTAAGAGGGTCTTGGTGGATGGGGGTGCAGTTTTAAACATCTCTTCTCTCAAGCTCATAAAGAATCTAGGATTCTCTAAGGATTCCATTGATAAAATCAAGGGCATCATGATCAGAGCTTATGACAATCAAGAAAGAGTGTCTCGGGGAACTATCCAAATCCATATTCAAGTAGGGCTAGCCATTATGGAGACCAAATGAAAGGTTCTTGACCTTAATCTACCTTATAACATCCTCTTAGGGCATCTATGGATCCATGGGATGCAATAAGTCACATGAACCTTCCATCAATGCATCAAATTCTCATACCAAAATCAAGAGGTCATGATCTATGGTGATCCTAAGCCCTTCACCTATTGAAAAACCTAGAAGCACTATAAAATCCCCGAAGTCCCAAAGAATGAAAAGGCCCTTCAACTTCGTATATAGACCTAGCCAATATTGCCTCCACTTCTAGGACAAAGACACCCACCATTCCTGACATATCTGAAATAAAAGTCATAATCCAAGACAATGGGTGTGGGGATTACAAAATGAATAAAGGAGCCTTTTTGGTAGGGGAGTTACCTCAATCTCCTAGATCCCATGGGCAGCCACAACCCACCAATATAACAGCTCAAAATTTTAGATCAGATCCCTTTCAATTCAAGAGTTGGGGGGATCTAGACCAAGAAGTGGTGGATGAGAGAGAGGTATCTAGTCTCCTCTATCAAGATGAAAGACTTGTACCAGTCCCTCCTATGGATGAGACCAAAAAAGGACTTTAATTAATGTTGGGCATGGGATATAATAGGAATGAGAATCTTAGAAAGAACAACAATGGTTGATTGGAACATATAATTGTGGAAAAGCGCATGGAAAATCTTGGCCTTGGGTGTACCCCTCCAAGTGTAACCATATGTGGTAGAATTCCTCCCGTTAACCTTTAACATAACCAATGTGTGTAGCAGTAGTGATTATGAGGACACCATAACTGACTTACCTATTCTTTTTTAAGATTCCTCCCTATTCATGATCAACACCCTATCTTTTGAGTCAGACCATCAAACCCATGAAATAAACTTAATCTATCCCCAACTCATTGATTACAACCAACGAGGACCACCAATTCTATACACATTCAAAAACAATGAGGTGCTCTCATAATTCATGGTATTTAGGGATACAGTACCATATGGAGATCACAAAGTTGGGTTCAACATCATACTAGATACACAAGCCTATTACGGGGAAACGATTGAATCCTTTAATCGCAAAAGTGAGAAATTGAGAATAATCTCAAGGTCTTTGAGTGAAAACCATTTTGTGACACTTTCTATCCCAAAAACAATAAAAATAAAGGATGTATCCAATGGTGAAAACCTCTCTTAGTCGCTGGAGGATGAAGGATTTAATCTTCCTCTCAATGCCATCCATTAGGAGAAGTTAGATGTTTTGGAAGAATAGTGCAATCCAGTCAATTTGGGAATGAAGTAGCTACCACACATAACATTCTATGTCGAGTCACTTCTCACAGAAGAACATGAAATCTTGACTGCAATCCTAAAAGAAAGAAAGGTAAAATTCACATGGACTTATGTCGATATGCCTGGGCTTGATCCAGAAGTTGTAGTTCATCACCTAGTTGTATATCTTGAAGCAAAGCCTATGAGACAAAATTTGAGAAATATGCATCCCCACATAGAATTGCTGGTCAAAATAGAATTACAAAAGATCCTAGATGTGGGATTCATACGGTCGATCAATTATCCAAAGTGGGTCTCAAACCTCATACCTATTTCAAAACCAAATGTGGGCATCTGCTTCTGCACGGACTTTAGAGACTTAAACAAAGCATGTCCAAAGGATGAATTTCCACTTCCAAAGATTAACATGATCATGGATATGATAGCATGACATGAGATGCTATCATTAATGGATGGATTCTTAGGATACAATCAAATCATGATAGCTAAAGAGGACCAACACAAGACAACTTTCACTTGTCTGTGGGGAACATACTACTGGAATATGATGCTATTAGGATTGAAGAACATGGGAGCAACCTACCAGAGTGCCATGCCATTAATATTCCATGACATGATTCATAATACTATGGAATATTATGTGGATGACATACTGGCTAAATCAAAGAAGTGATAGGATCACATATCGGCCCTAAGCTCCATTTTTTATAGACTAGAAAAGTACAAGGTCTGACTTAATCCAAAAAAGTGTCTTTTGGGTACAGTCAAGTAAGCTCCTAGGGTACATTGGATCAATGAGAGGAATCAAATTAGATCCCAACAATAGGGAAACAAAGGGAAGCAGTCAGTGAAGCAACAGTTTAGAGATCCCACCGCAGTACCATGCATGGTTAAGCCATAGAACATGGTGACTATGGTGGTCAAAGGGAAGCAATGAAGGTTGACGGTCAGTGGTCAACAACAAGTGACCACAAAACCACAGGATGTTATCTCATAGACCATGGTGGCGAGGTAAATAGTCAGCAGTCAGTGAAGGAAAGTAGTTAGCACTTGATGGATAGACATGGCAGTTAAGATGATCATGAAAATGGTTACCGTGATGCCATGGGATTAAGAGACAGGGGTCATGGTAATGCAGTGAGGAAGCGGTAGATAGCCAAAGGCAACATGAATTGTCATTCACCACTATACCATGGTTAGTCAACAGGTTGACCACGGTAGAGTGGTAAATACAATAAAATCCATGGGTAAGCATAAATCAAGACCGATCATAAAGTGTTAAAACAAAAGCGAACGTATGACTATGTAATAAAATATTTAAATTTCTGATTAGGCAGCTTATTTTAAAAAAAAATCATTTCTATCAGAATGTGAAACGGTTGTGGTGGGTAAAGTGAAGAGTTGTGATTTTTGAATTTTACTATATAAGTATTGGCAGAAAACCAATGACAGGGTTCCGAAAGAGAGGGTAGTGAGAGAATTTTCTCAGAGAAGAAACAAGGAATGAATTAATGTAAAAACCTTCTAGAATCAGTGCGATGGAGATGATTTCCTTTGACATAATTCCTTTTTGATTATTTCGTTGTTGTGATCTCATAATTAATATTTTGCTTGGTTCTCTCCAATTTGAAATATTTTGATCAATTGAGTCCAAATATCAAGTATGTTTTGATTCTTCAGAGTGTATTTCTTCACTTTGTGTGATTTTATTTACTGGTGTCTGCAAGGTAGAATTAAAATTCCTTTGAGTAAGTCACTGTGTTTGTGATATTTCTTTTGGATTGTTGAAGGAGAGCAGGGTAAGATAGTACTTTAATACCATTTATGCCAGCCATAAATTCATGAAGCTACATGCCAATCATTAAAGCTTCATCCCTTAAGGTGTTTAACAATGTGAATTATATTAGAAAGGAATATATATATGTAATTAGTAGTATTTTTGACTCCATTTCCCAATAGACATAAGGCACTGATCTGTCATATCCCAAATGATAGAATTCATTATAAATAATATATTGAAAACATTTCAATTTTGTAATTGAAGTAGTTATAGTATATTTTGGTCTATCCATTCCTAATTTCCATTGTGGGTAGACTGTTTAGCAGGAAATTCAATTCAAATCTGCATGTTTCATATAGGTTCACCTACCTAGGTCTAGCAAAACCAAAAGAGTAGAATTTTTAATGGAGTAATTAGCCTTGTATGTTGTCCACAAATGTTGTAAGGGCTTGGAAAATTATTATGGTTAAAACCTACATTTTTGAGTACCAATAGTTTGGCGACTCTATCGGGGGCCATAATTTCAAATAATCCTTTGTCATAGAGTCAATATTTTGTAGAAGACTCCACTAGGAACGAAGAAATGCAGATTTTCTCACTTTTGGAAAGTGAGTGGCGACTCTAAATGAACAAGTGCATTGAAAATAGATAAGGTGAAGTATATATCTGAAAGGAATCTTCCTAGAGTTTAGACCATCAAAATTGCTCCCAAAATGAAAGGAAGAAGATCTTTATATAAGGATGGTGATGGTCCTAATGGCAAAAATAAATGGACAGAGAAGAATGATAAAGGTAAGAAGGTGACTGATGACATGGGACCATCAAACAAAAATGAAACATCAAAGGCATCAGCGGAGACACACTATTCATATGGTATATTAGCAAATGAAGACAACCCTTCTAGGGAGCCTCATACTCCTGAAGAACAAAGGAATCCCTTTTATAATCTAGACCCTGAGGAATTCAAGGAGTTTATGGCTGAATGTGAAGCTAAGAGAAAAAGAAGACAACATGAATATGATCAAAAAATTGCATTTCTTAAAGAGAAATAGGATGGACTTGGCTATGAACTGGCATCTGAGGAGAATTATGAACTCATGAATAAGGATGAAATAAATGCAAGACTAGAGCATGAGAGACAAGAAGTGGAGAGAGATAAAATAGAATATGAGCAGAGGCTCCAAGCAATTAGAGAACTTGAAGAGTTGAAATAGAAGAGAGTGCAAATCAATACTGAAATGGATAATTTGCAAAAAATATGTGCCACCTCATAGGCAAGGGGACAATTATGAAGAAAGTGATGATGAACAGGCTCCTCATACCACATCATACTAGATTAATGAGGGAAATATGAGGGGACCACCCGAGGAAGAGATTAAGAGATTGACTATTGCAGCAGTTGAGCAGGCTAAAAGAAATTATTGGCTAAGGAATAGAATAGTAAATGAAGATGAAGATGTTCCAAAAGGAATATTTTTGAAAAATAAGAAGATATCCCATTAAATATCAGAAAGGACAAATGATGAGCACTTTGATAAAAAAGAACAAAATTGTGTCCCCAAAGAAGAAAATAAAGAATTGTCCAAGAACAAACAAAAGATGGATCAGACAACAAAGAGGGAGAAAGAGGAAAATAAATCTGAAACAATAGAACAAAGGAAGGTGATAAGAGCTGAAGGTGCATATTTTGATTTTGTGAGAGCTTTATCCTAGGTAAAATTGGTAGTCCCATTACTTGAAATGATGAAAATTAAAGAGTATAGGAAAATGCTATCTGATTAATGTCTGGTAGGAGGAATCAAGTTATAAATTTTGAACAAAATGAGAGTCCTCCAATTGCTAATAAGAAAGGAAAAATAAAAGTTTCAGAAATTGGCCTAAATGATGCATTGATGAATACACCACAAATTGATCCATTTTTTACTACCCTACTTATAAATGGTAAATTGGTAAGAAATTGCATGATAGATTCAAGCGCTTCTATGAATATTATGCCAGTAGGGGTAATGAAACAACTTGGTATGTGGATAGATATTAAGGGTGGTAAATGTTATGCCATGGATAGTAGGCATGTCCCGGCTATGGGGATTATGAAAGATATAGAAGTAAATTTAGCAGCCTACCCACAGGAAACTTATAATATTGATATAGCTATGATTGATACACCTCCTCAGTTTGGAATGCTTTTGTCATGACAGTGGACTGCAGTAGTTGGAGGTAATGTGCAATTTGATTTATCAGATGCCACCATACCAGTAAATGGTGAAGAGGTAAAACTATATCGAGAACCAAGGGTGAATCAGATTGTTGAGTGTGTTCCTCAAGCACAACTTAATTTCTTTTGTGATGTAGATTTAGGGAGTTTCAGAGTAAAATTATCTTAGCCAGAACTAGTGAATAGTGACCCAATTGATAAGCTTGTCTCTAGAAATCAAAAGGGTGCATGGAAAATGTATTTTGATGGGGCATGCAGTCAGGAAGGTAATGGATCTGGGATATTTTTCATATCACCGGAAGGTACAACATTTAAATATTTATTTTTGTTGGCTTTTCAATGTATGAATAATGTGGCTGAGTATGAAGCCTTGTTGATTGGTTTGAATATGGCTATCAAACATAAGATTAAGTTGTTGTCTATCTTGGGAGACTCTAAGTTTATTGTGTCACAAGTTATATCAAGGTATGCTGCAAAAAATAAGAGGCTCAAACAATATAAAAATTTTGTGTGGGATACAGTGGAACTATTTGATGCATTTTTAATTGATTGGATAGATAGATCTAAAAATTTGATGGCTTATTTCTTGGCTAATGTAGCCTTGAAGAAAGATGATATCACTTTGGCAGGAGTGTCTCAGGCTGAATTTAAAACAAGACCAGCAGTTCCTGAAAACATATATAGTTGGCAAGTTTTTAATGATGATACTAACCTTTTGAAATATATTCATTGTATAGATCAGTACAAGGTACAGGAGATTGATTTCAATGCTTTTGTGAAAGAAGTGGATGGGAAACAAATTGTATTTGGGAAGGAAATTTTGTGGCTTAAGACTAATAAGCTTCCCAAAGGGCTTGTGGCATTGGAAAGAGTGTATCATGGGAGTGATCGATCTCTCATGAAGTAGACACCTGTTAAGAAGGAAGATATTGAAGAAATAAATCTGGGAACTAAATTAGCACCAAAAAGGGTTTATATTGGGAATAAAATAAGCCCAACCATCAGAAGAATGTTGATTACATTATTGAGAAAATACAAGCACGTGTTTGCTTGGTCTTATGAGGATTTGAAGGTATATAGAGAAGATCTTTTTCAGCATGAGATTCCACTTAAGCCAGACATAAAGCCATTCAGACAGAAGTAGAGGCCTATCAACCCAACTCTGGAACCTAAGATGCATGAGGAGCTAGCAAAGCTCGGAGATGGAGGTATTATAAAACCCATTAGGAATTCAACATGGGTCTCAAATTTGGTTCTAGTAAGGAAGAAAAATTGGGACATAAGACTATGTGTTGACTTTAGAAATCTAAATGTTGCTTCCCTAAAAGATAATTATCCTCTTCCAAACATGGAGGCAATATTGCACAAAGTAACAGGGTGTGAGCTATTGTCAATGATGGATTGATTTTCTAGATATAACTAGGTCAAAGTCAAAGAGTCTGAGCAATACAAGACAACATTCACTACACCATGGGGAACCTATGTCTATATAAGAATTCCATTTGCTCTCACAAATGCAGGAGCTACTTTTCAAAGGGCCATGGATGTGGCATTTGTAGATCTGATCAATGCTATAATGGTGGTATATCAAGATGACTTCACTGTTTATTCCAAAAGGGTAAATATCATTTTGGTGACTTTGAGAAGGTCTTCATCAAAGCTTTGGAATATGGTATAAGTCTTAATCCTAAAAAATGTCATTTTTCTACCACAAAGGGTAAAATTTTGGGGCATATTGTGTCAAAATATGGAATTAGGATAGATCCTAAAAGGGTAGATGCCATAGATAAAATTCCCATTCCCAAAACTGTCAAAGCAATCCAATCATTCTTTCACCAAATTAATTTTGTTAGGAGGTTTGTGTCCAATTTTGTTGAGATTGTTAAACGTATATCTAAGATGTTGAAAAAAGGAGAAAAATTAGTCTGGACTGTTGAATCTATGGATGCCTTCATATCTATAAAAAGAGCTATCAAAGAAGCCCCTATCCTAAAGTCCCTTGATTTTACTATGCCATTTCAGATTTTTTCTTTTGATTCTTTCCATACCATAGCTACTATCATGTTACAAAAAAATGATGAAGGTCATGAGCAACCTGTTTCTTTTTTCAGTAAATCTTTGCAACGGTCAAAATTGAGGTATGATATTATGGAAAAATAGGCTTATGCACTAGTTAAAGCAGCAAAGGCTTTCAGACCTTACCTTGTTGGAGCTGAGGTAATTGCTTATCTCCCACGTGCAACTATGAAGGATATCCTGGTGCAGACATAAGTTATAGGGAAGAGTTGTAGATGGACTAATAAAATTCAAGAATTCAACATCAAGATTCAGATTACCAAGTTGGTAAGAGGACAAGGTCTGGCCAGGCTAATGGTAGAAATGAATATTGAAGCAAACCAAATCTGTAATGTAGAAGGTAAGGAAGAAGTTATAAAAAAGTATTGAACATAGTCCATGGTATACAAATGTGATGCATTATCTGAAATACATGAAGTGCCTTGAAGGGATGAATGATAATCAAAGGAGAACTTTGAAGTTACAGGCTTCTAAATATGTTTTCTTAGAAGGGGACCTATTCTGGAAGAATAGGGATGGTATATTGTTGTTGTGTCTGGATGAATCCTAGGAAAAATATCTTTTGAGAGATATGCATGAAGGGGTATGTGGAGGCCATTATACTATTAAGACTATTGTGCATAAGATTCTCAAGGCTATTTATTGTTGGCCTAGGGTGTTCAATGATTCTTTTGCATATGTGAGGAAGTGTGAGGCTTGTCAGAAATTTTTAGGAAAGTTGAAGTATCAGGGAGCATTCCCACTTAGAGCTTTGTAGGTAGAAGAACCTTTTCACTAATGGGGAGTTAATTTCATTGGAGAAATATAGGAAATATCAAGTGGAGGACATAGGTGGATACTAGTGGCCATAGATTATTTTACTAAGTGGGTGGAGGTTGTTCCAACTAAACAAGCAACGAGCAAAGTGGTGATAAATTTTCTGATGGAGAATGCTATAACCAGATTTGGCACCCCAGTCAGGTTGATCACAGTTAATGGGATGTGTTTGAGATCAGATGAATTTAAAGATTTTTGTAAAACATATGGCATTAATATTTCCTATTCTACTCCATACCATCCACAAGAAAATGGCCAAGTAGAGTCAAGTAATAAAAATATTTTGAAGATAGTAAGGAGGATGTTGGATACAAACAAAAAGGTATGGGATTCAAAGTTAAGATTGATTGTATGGGCAGATAGGATTATAATGAAAAGGGCAACTAGAAAATATCCATTTGAGTTGGTATATGGGACACAAGCCAGGATGCCATTGCAAAATCTCTTTCTAGTCTATAACTTTATTTTGCAAGAAGATATGGATATTTTTGACCCAATGGAGTAAAGAATGGAGAAGCTTGTAGAGCTTGATGAGGTGAGAAGAGTGGCTCAGAAGAAGAATGTGAAAATTCAGTCACAAATGAAATACCTTTTTGATAAAAAGGCCAAAGAGAGAAAGTTTGAAGAAGATGATTTGGTGTTGATGTGGAATTCTCAGTGTCAAGAGAAGGGGAAACATGGAAAGTTTGATAATTGGTAAGGGAGGTGAAGACTCCTATTTCCTGCAAAATATGTCTGGAGAGGAGTAGGAGTTTCCTGTACATGGGCAATTCCTGAAGAATTTTTTCTCTTGAGGATCAACAGAGGATTAAGGATTGCGAGTGCATGGACAATTCTTAGCAATGCCTCTTTAAATATTATTTTCCATGCATAGTAGTTTTAGGAATCTTTGAAGGGCCTAATTTTGCAAGTACATGGACATTCATAGGAGTTCCCTTTTTGAAAGCATTGCTTTCCTTTCCATGTACAGTAGCTTAGGATCATTTTCCATTTTCCATTCGCTCCATCTTCCATATAATTCATCTGTTCATTCCCTCCATCTATCGTGGTTTTCATTTTTCATATCTTTTGCTCGGTCTGATCTACCAAAGATACTCTAGATTCTTGTAGTGATTTTCACAACCACTCATCCCCAATAGGAGCCACTATTAGAACCCAAAATTTCCATCATGAAGGAGAGTAGGGTAAGATAGTACTTTAATACCATTTATGCTAGCCATAAATTCATGAAGCTACATGCCAATCATTAAAGCTTCATCCCTTAAGGTGTTTAACAATGTGAATTTTGTTAGAAAGGAATATATATATGTAATTAGTAGTATTTTTTACTCCATTTCCCAATAGACAAAAGGCACTGATTTGTCATATCCCAAAGGATATAATTCATTATAAACAATTTATTCAAAACCTTTCAATTTTGTAATTGGAGTAGTTATAGTATATTTTGGTCTATCCATTCCTAATTTCCATTGTGGGTAGACTGTTTATTAGGAAATTCAATTCAAATTTGCATGTTTCATATAGGTTCATCCATCTAGGTCTAGCAGAACTAAAAGAGTAGAAGGTTTAATGGATTAATTAGCCTTGTATGTTGTCCAAAAATGTTGCAAGGGCTTAGAAAACTCTTATGGTGAAAACCTAAATTTTTGAGTACCAACACAACTTGTTCTTATGCCACCAATTCCAAGAAAACCCTTGATCTTATACATATCAGCAACAACAACAACCCTTGGCACTCTCTTAGCACAACACAACAAAAATGGGAGGAAGAGAGCTATATATTACATCAAGCGGACCATGATGGGAAATGAGCTGAACTATACACCCATCGAGAAAGCCTACCTAGCAGTCATATTTGTAGCATATAAATTTAGACATTACATTCTAGCACATCATATCAAGCTCATTGCAAAAATAGACCCACTCAAGTACCTACTTTCCAAAGCAACTCTCACAAGACGAAAAAAAAAGGGTTATGATCCTAACGGAGCATGACATCGAGTATGTATAATGCAAGGCTATCAAAGGATAATAAATCATAGATCAACTAGAAGAAGCACCAATATATGCAAAAAATCAACTTATTTTAGAGTTCCTCGATGAATCAATCTTCAACCTTAGTGCAGCGGATCACTATGTTGGTATGTGGCAATTGATCATTCTATGTTGTACACTCTTCATGTATCCTCACCGGGGTCTGGGGCTGGGCTGGGAAAAAAAAATTTCTCCTGCTTTTTCGTGAAATTACCGAAAAAAGGAAAAATCATAAAAAGAAAAAAAAACCGATTTTGTATAACCCTAATTTATAAAGGGTTTGGGATAGAGTTATAGTATGATAACAGGCGATTATTTGCGATATTGTAATAGGGTTTTGCACTGGTTAATAATATCATTGGATGGCTGTGGGTTTGGTGGATGTAGCCCACATTGGGTGAACCACATTAAATTCTCTGTGTTATTTTTCTGTGTGTTTTATTTCTGGTTTATTTGATAAAATCTGCGTTTAGCTTTTAGATATCTGCCATTGAAATCCTAACAAGTGGTATCAGAGCGGGTTGTTTTTTATTATCGTTTGCAGGAAAGTCTCACGGTTGAGTGGGAGTCTCACGGTTAAGTGGGAGCAATGGAAGACGAGGGTAAGTTGAAGGTTGATAAGTTCAATGGGCAGAACTATCAGTTATGGAAGATGCAGATGGAGGATTATCTCTATCAGAAGGATTTATGGTGGCCATTGGAAGGGAAAACCAAGAAACCCACAGCAATGATGGATGAGGACTGAGATATTTTGGACAGAAAGGCACTTGGCAGTATTCGCTTATGCCTGGCACAATCGGTGGCATTCAATATCACAACAGCAAAGACAACTCTAGAGTTGATGGAAACCCTAGCAAAGTTGTATGAAAAGCCTTCCGCTTCGAATAAGGTATTTCTTATGAAGCATTTATTTAATATGAAAATGGTAGAAGGTGGATCAGTTACTGATCATTTAAATGAGTTCAATACAGTTACCAGTCAATTAACTTCTGTAAAAGTAAACTTTGATGAAGAAGTTAGGGCTCTTTTGATTATGTGTTCTTTGCCTGAAAGCTGGAATAGCTTGGTAATGGCGGTTAGCAATTCTGTTTCTTGTTCAAATACATTGAAATTTGATGATGTTGTTGGTGTTATTTTGAGTGAGGAAATTCGTAGGAAAAGCTCAGGTGGAACATCCACATCAAGCAGTGTTTTGAATGCAGAAAGCAGGGGTAGAACAAATGAGAGACGAAACAATTTTGGGAGTCGCAGGAAGTCACGAGGAAAATCAAGGACAGAAGGTCCCAATATATAGACAAGAGGGATTGTTGGTACTGTGGTAAGCTAGGGCATGTAAAGAAAGATTGTTGGTCTTGAAAAAATAAAGAAGGAGACAAACAGGAAGGAAATAAAGAGGAAAATGTGGTAAGTAATAAATCTAATGAGGATGCTTTGATTCTTTCTCTTGATAATGTTGATGATTCTTGGGTGTTAGATTCAGAGGCTTCATTTCATGCTACGCCCCATAGAAATTATTTTCTTGATTATGTCCAAGGGGATTTTGGGCTGGTTTATTTGGGAGATAATGAACCCTATCAAATTGTTGGAAAGGGAAGAATCAAGATCAAGTTGCAGAATGAGAATCATTGGCTACTATATGAGGTAAGGCATGTTCCAAAGCTAAAAAGAAATTTAATTTCTATAGGGCAACTAGATGATAAAGGTTGTGTTGTAACATTTAGTAATAAAAATTGGAAGGTTACAAAAGGTTCCTTAGTAGTAGAAAAAGGTGTGAAAGTAGGCACCTTATATCTTTGTAAAGTTCATATTGTTCCTTCTACTTTAGCTATTGCAGATAAAAATCAATGTTCAGGAATAGTTGCTGCAGTTCAGCAGGAAGAAAATCAGATAGTTGCTGCGAATTTTGAATCAGCACTATGGCATAACAGACTTGGGCATATGAGTGCAAAAGGTATGAAAGTACTTCATTCAAAGAATGTATTACCAGGTCTAAAATGTGTTAATATGGATTTCTGTGAAAGTTGTGTTTATGGAAAACAAAAAAGAGTTATTTTTCTCAAGGATGGGAAACAAAAGAAAAATGATAAATTGGAGCTTGTGCATACGGATGTATGGGGACCAGCTCAGGTATCTTCTCTCGGTGGCTCTCATTATTATGTCACATTCTTTAATGATGCAACTAGGAAGGTATGGATTTATTTCATTAGGCAGAAATTTGATGTATTTGAACCATTTAAAAAATGGAGAAGCTTGGTTGAGAATGAGATAGGTAAAAAGTTGAAATGTCTCAGATCTGATAATGGTGGTGAGTATTATAGCAAAGAGTTTGAAGATTATTGTTCCTCTAATGGTATTCGTAGGCAGAAAACGGTTCCAAGGACTCCACAGGAAAATGGAGTGGTTGAGCGTATGAACAGAACAATAATGGACCATGCACGAACTATGAGATTACATGTTGGGTTGCTTTTAAACATGTGGGAAGAGGCTGTAAATACTGTTGTTTATTTAATTAATAGAGTTCCATCTAATCCTTTGGGTTGTGGTATTCTAGAGGGAGCATGGAAAGGTAAGAAGGTGAGCTATTCTTTTCTGAAAACCTTTGGTTGTGAAGCATTTGCACATATAGATTCTGAAAATAGAACCAAGCTTGATGCAAAATCAAGGAAATGTATATTTTTTGGATATGGCATTGATGAATTTGGTTATAGGCTTTGGGATTTTGAAAATAAGAAAATTGTGAGAAGAAAGGATGTCATATTCAATGAGAAAGTGTTGTACAAAGATCTATTGCAGCAGCATGAGAAGAAAGAACAAGATTATGCAGTGTTGGATGATATTACAAACAATAATGTTCCAGTGGTTTCTCATGCTCTACAACAACAGCAACAAGAAATACCACAAACTCTAGTGAATGTTAGGCGATCTTCAAGGTTAAGTAGAACTCCAGAAAGATTTTCTCCCTCTTTGTACTCTATTTTATTAACTGATGCTGGTGAACCAAAATGCTATCATGAAGCTATGTAGGTGGATACCAAGGTTCAATGGGAGCATGGAATGGAAGAAGAAATGGACTCCTTGCTGAAAAATCAGACTTGGGAATTATGCAAGTTGCCTGCAGGTAAAAAGGCTTTAGCAAACAAATGGGTTTATAGGATGAAAGAGGAGGATGGAGGTAAGAAAATATTTAAATCTAGATTACTTGTAAAGGGATTTGCAAAGAAACAAGGTATTGATTTTGATGAAATATTTTCTCCAGTTGTTAAAATGACCTCTATTTGTACTGTGTTAAGTATTGTGGTTGTTGAAGATTTGCATTTAGAATAGCTTGATGTTAAAACTGCCTTTCTCCATGGTGATTTGGAAGAGGAAATTTATATGGAACAACCACAAGGATTTGAGGTCAAAGGTAAGGAGAAACTAGTGTGCAGATTGAAGAAAAGCTTATATGGCTTGAAGCAAGCACCTCGACAATGGTATCTTAAATTTGATAGTTTTATGGCTGAGCAAGGTTACAACAGGTGTAATTCAGACCATTGTGTTTATTTTAAGATGCTAGGTGAAGATAGCTACATTATTTTATGTTTATATGTTGATGATATGCTTGTAGTGGGGTCTAACATGGATCACATAAAGGAGTTAAAACAACAGTTAGCAAATTCATTTGCTATGAAGGATTTGGGGGCAGCAAAACAAATCCTTGGTATGAAGATTACAAGAGATAGGAAAAATAGGAAATTGTTTTTATCTCAGGTTGATTATGTTAAAAAGGTGTTGCAGAGATTTCATATGGAGAATGCAAAAGCTGTCAGCACACCTTTGCCCAGTCATGTAAAATTGACTAAGGATATGTGTCCAAAGACACAAGAGGAGGAAGAAAAAATGTCCAAGGTACCATATGCTTCAGCTGTAGGTAGTTTAATGTATGACATGGTATGCACGAGACCAGATATTGCACATGCTATAGGATTCGTTAGCCGGTATATGAGTAATCCAGGAATTGAGCATTGGAATAAAGTGAAATGGATTCTCAGGTATTTGAGAGGTACACTAGATAAACATTTATGTTTTTGAGGGCTCTAATACAGATTTAAAAGGCTATGTTGACTCAGATTTGGCAAGGGATATTGATACCAAACGGAGTACCATAGGTTATGTATTTACTATTGGTGGGACATCAGTAAGTTGGATATCTCGATTGCAAAAGGTGGTTGCTTTATCCACCACAGAGGTAGAGTATGTGGCTACAACAGAGGCAGCAAAGGAGATGATATGGATGCAATTTTTCATGGAAGAGTTGGGAAAACAACAGGCTGAAAATTACTTGTTCACAGACAGCCAGAGTGCTATACATCTTGCAAAGAATTCTACCTTTCACTCTAAAACCAAACACATATAGTTGAGGTATCATTTCATTTGGTTAGTGTTGGAGGATGGATAGGTAAAGCTAGAAAAGATACATATAGATGTAAATCCAGCGGATATGTTTACTAAGGCAGTGATAAGGGAGAAGATGAGATCCTCTTCAGCTTCGGTTGGCCTTCAAGGTTGAATTAAAGTATAAGAAAGCAGCAAGGTCCAAGGTGCTTATTTCCAGTGGGAGCTATAAGTGCAGCGGTGTTGTCCAGGTTCAGTCTCCAAGTGGGAGATTGTTTAGGTGTGGAGCTTGATCAGTCTCCAAGTGGGAGATTGTTGGTATGTGGCGACTGATCATTCTATACTGTACACTCTTCATGTATCTTCGCCAATATTGTAATAGGGTTTTGCACTGGTTATAATATCATTGGATGGCTGCGGTTTGGTGGATGTAGCCCACATTGGGTGAACCACGTTAAATTCTTTGTGTTATTTTTTTGTGTGTTTTATTTCTGGTTTATTTGATAAAATCTACGTTTAGCTTTTAGATATTTGCCATTGAAATCCTAACACACTGGAAGATTTATTTTGATGGATCCTACACACAACACGAGATAGGAGAAGGAATCTTCTTCATCATTCCACAAGGAGACTACATACCTAAATCATACAAGTTGTCATTCCCATGCACAAAAAAAATTACGGAATACAAGGCTCTTGTCATAGGGCTAAGGATCACAGTGCAGTGGCAGATCATGGAACTTAAGGTCTACGAAGTCTCACAACTCATAATCAACTAGGTAAACAATTAATATCAAACAAATGATGACAAGTTGACTCCATACAAGAAGTTGGTAGAAAGACTTAAGGAGTCTTTCATTGATATCGCATTTGAACAACTACCAAAAGAAAGTAACAGAGCAAAATATGCAATGGCTATGATTAGATCCCTCCTAGAGATCCCACACAATGTCCCAAAATAATAATTCCTCATAGAACAACTTCTCATACTAGCATTCATGGTACCAGAGTCCCAATTTGTGTGTGAAATCATTGGTCTTGATGATCCTTGGTACTATTATATTTGCAATTACTTGAGAATAGGAGTCCTCCCCATCGACAAAACCCTGAACCTCAAAATATCCTTTGTTAAAAATCTATCCTATTTTGTCATCCTAGGAGAAACCGTGTATCGTAGAAGCATTCAAGGGACTCGTTTACATTGCATACACACTGACGAAGCCTTGACTGCTTTAACTAAGGTACATGATAGAATTTGTGGTTCACACTCAAGCGATATGACTTTGGCCAAGAAAATGTTGAGGATGGGGTACTATTGGCCTATAATGGAAAGAGAAGCACATGACTATGTCAAAAGGTGTTTGCACTATTAGAAGCATGGGGACCTCATCCATGCACTAGCATAGGAGCTCCACCCAATTATCACACCTTGGCCCTTTTCGCAGTGGGGGATCAATCTCATTGCTAAAATCACTCCCACCTCATCCAATGGCCATAATATTATCATCACCGCCATGGATTATTTCATGAAGTGGGTGGAAGCTATTCACATGACCTACATTATAAAGAAGAAAATATCCAAGTTCATCCTGAATTACCTAATTTGTTGCTACGGTGTTCCTCAAGCCATTATCTCAGATAATGGGACACATTTCAAAAATTAGGAGGTTCATGACCTATGCTATAAATTCAAAATCCAACATCGCTTCTCCACTCCATAATATCCCCAAGGCAATGGCCAAGCGGAAGCTACCAATAAGACCATCCTAAAAATACTCAAGAAAACAATCAATGACACTGGTCATCACTGGAATTTACAGGTGAATCCCACCTTATGGACCTATTACACAACCATTTGCACACTAATAGGTGCCACTCCCTTTTCCATGGTCTACGAATCAGAATCCATGCTCCCCATTAGGATCGAGCTCCCATCCCTAAGGATATCCCTAAATAATCTTATAATAGATGAAGAATATCGGGTCTCATGATTAAATGAGCTAGAATTACTTGATGAGTAGCATACAAATGCCTTAAACCATTTGAAATTATCTCAAAACCGTCTCAAGTGAAGTTACAACAAGAAAATTAGGAGTCGAAGAGCTAGTACTGAAGGAAAATTAGAAAAATGTGCCAAATTTGGATAGCAAGGCTAAGTTTGAACCCAACTAGTTAAGACCATTCATCATCAAAACAAGCTACAAGTCAGGGGAATATCAGTTATAAACAACCGAAGGTGAACCTCTATAGGAGCCCATGAACAACTCTCATCTCAAAAAAAATTTCTGCCTAATATTTTAAGGGTAAAACCAAAATTACAAAAAAAAATATATAAAAAAAATCCTAAAAAATAAGAAAAATGATTGAAAAAGGAGAAAGAGAAAAAAATCATCCTCTGGTGAAAACCACTTTGGTGGTGCTTTGGGAAAGTACCTTGGTGAAAACCTGGAAAATAGGTGCCTTGTGTAAATAAAGCACTCTCCATACACTAGGATCTTCATGACTTATTCTGCACACTTACCATTCATCCATCACATTCCATTCATCCTTACATTCACCTATTCATGTTTGCGTCATAGCTTGATTTTGTGTTCGTATCATGTTCCACCCTAGTACTACTTGGCAAATTCCTAAGGTCAGTTTTTCCTGCCTATATCGAAGTAGTCTATCTCATCACGCTGGGGGTATGTTATTTTACCTGCATCAAATCAGATTCATGTATATCCTTGAAGTCTTCCTTAAAATCTCAGAAAATCCAAAAACATCAAAAAATCCAAAAACATTCAAAAGCCAAATAATCTAAAAAATCAAAGCAGTGGAGTCATCTTGTCGAACTATGCCATCTCTCAGCTTGAATGTAGGAAAGGTTGATCTTTGATCATCCCTTGAGACACCCTACGTCAATCCTTTAAGAGTATCACACAATAATCTGGCAATCCATCTAGATCACATCTCATCATTAAATCAGGTTTGTGTCAATCAAACTACATGGTCTCTGCATATATAATGTAGGCAAGGCTAATATTTTTATTATCTCCCAAGACCCTTAGGATAGGTCTTTAAGTTAGCCTCTTGGTCGTAAATTTAACAAAAACCCATAAAAAAGTTGGAAAATTTGAAAATCAAAACAACCTCAAAACATTTCAAAACACCAAAAACATCCAAATATTGAAAAAATCAATCCATATCATCTCACTTTCACCCACAAAAATCATCACTCGTAATAAATCAATCGTCGTCTTCATCCTTTGGTAAAACAACCAAAAGCAAGTCTAGTAGGTTAAAAATGTTCCTAATCGTCAAAGTCTCAAGTCTAGGTCAGTAAGTCAACAATTTAGTCAACTCGGAGTATCAATAGCTTATCATCCAATCAATCCCAAATCATATAATAACATGTCCTAGTATGCATCCTTCCTTCAATGGACATCAACATCAGGCAACACCGTAGTTTAGTCTTGGCTAGCGGTATAAAGAACATTAGCTTGTTGGTTTACTTTATCTGCTCTTTTGATTTATCTTATTGCGCTCATTCCAATGACCTCTCGATGATGTCTAAATAGAAGGATTTAGAGAGAAAGGAATGGGGAAATTATCATTAACTTTTTATCTGTTGTTATTTTTGGATATTCTTGTAAAATAACTTTGTTAGGCGTACTCTATTTGGTTTGTAGGGAGGGTTTTTTAGGTGTCTTGTTGACCACATAAGAAGGCTTTGTTTTTATGTTTTGGTCTAAGATATTTAGAATATATAAACTACATCCTGAATAAGGTTATGTAGGTCAAGTGTGAACACAAGTACTCCTATTTGATTGTCGAGTCAAAGTCCATCACGCTAGGTACCACACCATCCTAGTTCTTTATACATTAATGCATCATGCCTAGGTTTGTTATCAAACATAAGCTAAATGGCCCTTTTAAAATCCCAGTTCCTGATATCATTATCATCATCATCATTAAAAAATTAGGCTTGTTGGATCTTCTTTCTTCTGTCTTATTTTCGTACTAACGTGGTACCATGACAGTTACTCAGAAACATCACAAAACTGCATCCACCCTGCATCCACCAATCATCATCATACTACATATCATATCATATAGGAAACATAGATGCATTTCATTTCATCATTAATATAGATTCATTAATATTATTTTCATTTTATCATAGATATTATCACATAGGCATTATTAGCCCATCCATTGCATAATCACATATCATATCACATCATAAATCGATACATATCTATATTCATATCAAATCATTTTTTGCATTTATACATATCACATCATTTTATCATTGTATATATCATAAATACCATGTGTCATCTCACATCATTACATTCATATTCTATTACGTAAAAGAATCAGATGAGCATCATCATAACATGTTGCATCCATATATCATCCATCATAAATGCATAAGGAAAAGAAACAAAAACATTACACATCATTGCATACATTTCATAAACAAGTGCATCGCATAAACATCTCACATCATCATCATCTCATAATCATGTGCATCACATATCACATCATATTAAATGATTACATTTGTACCATCACATTCATATTGCATTAGGTTTATAAATCACAAAGTATATCAACATTTGCATATCCTAGGTCATCTCGTTTCATACATTATTATAATTATTTCACATCAACACATAGAATTTAGACATCACATAGGGTCATTAAGCATCTCATAAACATACATTTGCATCATAAAGTCATCACATCCTGCATAAGAAAATATACATAAATAAATGCATTCATAACCATGTGCATCCATGAAATATTTGTATAATCACTGCATCACATCATTGCATCACATAAGGAACACATTACATCTGCATATCATGAATCATAACATATAGGAAATAAAATATATCCATCCATAATGCATAAGTAAAATAGGATATCTCATAAACAGTTCAAACCATCTCATATATATATAAAAATATAACTATCATGGTACAAAGATCAGATCAAATGTGTATGAATCAAGGATATAATACAATCGGGGCAATAAAAAAATCGGAGCCCATAGATCAAAAAGAATATTGTCTCTAATCAAAATGTTGTGGCTAGCCCTGTTGGCTGAACCCCTCACCCTCTTGTCTCTTGGAAGGATCCTCAGGCTGTCTCATGCTCGTCTGTTGTGAAAATTTTGGCACTCTGGCCCCTACTAGTACTACCTGCCTATAATGCAACCTATAATACTCTTCCTCTCTCACTACCTCTTGATATACCTATGTAGACACTGTCTTACCCTAGGATGCAGAGGCCATGCTCTCAAGCTATCATCTCCAACCTATCTCCTGGTCCCACTCTAATTGGGCCTGATCCCTCTCTATAGTAAGGGTCTAGACCTACTATCTAGCCTGGTCCCTCTCTAGTGTGAGAACCTGCACCTATACCTATAGTTGTTGTATCAATGAATCCCTTTGATCTAGTTGTGGTGGTGGCAGTGGTAGAGGTAGATAGTGGTGGTTCCTCGGGAGCTGCTCCCGATGGTCCCTTGAGACCTCTCTCTCTCCATTCCCATCTTGCTATCTCTCTCCATCACTAGGTACCTAATCTACCTATACTCTCTACTCTGGCTAATCAGGAGGTGGTCCACCTCCTCCTCTCTCCCCATATCCATCCCCATCCCCTCTACCTCCCTACCCCCACTCTCATCCTGCTGACCTATCTCTGGGCCTTTGCCGTAGGGGTGCTCTAAACCATGCTATGTAGGAATGTGTGACCCTTGCATCCCCCTGTCCCTAATCATATTTCCATGGTCTGGCCACCAAATTTCTAAAAGAAGTAATAGCCTCATCGACTGGGATGGGTCTACCCCATGCTATCTCCCTCATGGTATAGGAAAAGATAGCCACATATTGGTCATCGGGATGGTCTTGTATGTCCCCAAACTATTTGGCCACTCTGTCTGGTAGGTATCTCTCTATCATCATGTACTCTCAACCTTGCATAAGCCTATTCTGGCATTCAAAGAACAACTATTGTACATCGCCAAACCAAAGACCCATGACAAGCCAAAGCCTCTAGGTGAAAATGGTCATCTCATCTATGACCCTCCTCCAATGTGAAATACCACCTGCCCTATATGTGTAAATATAATCTGGGCCCCTCCGTACCTCCAAAAAATGGGATCATCTAGCTCTAGGGCAATCAATGTCACTTGTGGACGAAGCACTACTATGTGCTCCCAGGCCCAGCCATGCAGAAGTGTGACTCCGACCCCAATGGCCCTGCTATCTAAATATGCAATCTCATGAAGGTCTTGGTAGAGGGGGGCCAACATCACTAGCCCCCATGAAAATTACTCCCTCTAATGGACCATCCACTCCCATGCCAGACCCCATCCTGGGCTTAAATATCAGCCCCACCAATTTGGTGCCACAATCTCTGAGATGATAGAAGTTGCAATCAATCAAAAAGTGGGCACTATGCCCCTGTCTCGCTCAAGATATATCTGTCCCTTGGAAAAGATGATTATCTCAAGCTCCATTACATCATAATAGGCATATCTCCTAGCATCCACATCATAAATAACTCTCACCCCATGGATGGGTAGTCAAAGGATGCGCCAAACATTCTCTAGTGTGATAGTAGCCTCTCCTATGAGCAAGTGAAATGAGGACATCTCACTATGCCATCTCTCTGCTAAGGCTATCATCATCCCCAAGTGTGTCCAAATAGGATGATAATAGGTGATATACCACAAGCTGATCACCCCAAGGTACTCCTAAAGCAACTCATGTAACCTGACTAGTCTGCTAAGAACTGGGGACCGGTGCTCCCATGAATGCAATATCCCAAGGTCCTCCTATGTAGGAAAAGTCACAATGTCAAGTTTTGAAAAAAAATCATGATCTCGCCCTGATTTTCACAATTGAAACAACAGATGTGCTATTTAAAATTGTGGTGCAGTTTGCAAATTCCAAACTGCACCGCTGCGACGCAGTTTGATCGCACCCCTGAACCCTAAATTTCAAATTGGCTTGTTGTGGCATAATTCTCATATGTTCCTGACTTTGGCCCTAAACCCTAATTCTTAAACTGAGTCACGATGGCACCCATTGCATATGCCACACACTTTGAAGTTGTGTGACGCCAATTTTGCACCCTCAACAACACTATATAGGGCCACTTGACCTTGTCTGACCTTTGGACCCAATTAATTGCACTTTAAAATCAAAATCAAAAGGTGGGTAAGGGTCACATACCACTAGTCCTGCACCGGCTGGCCGCTGGTGCACTCATAATCAATCTGAAACATGTCATGGAAGTAATCTTTGTGTCATCTCGAACAGTGCTCAGAGCTCAAAATGCAAGAATTTCTAAAGGCTGAGTGTGAAAGTGAATTGAAAGTGACCCCTTGGGGCCTATTTAAGCTTGAAAATTAGGGTTTTTTTACCATGTTTAGCCATCCAACTAGGGTTTTGGACCCCTGATCCCATTTTTGTCTGACCAGGGGCCAATTTACATCATTTTTTCGCGTTTTGGCATATTTTTAGCATCTTGGACCCTTTTTGGACCCGTTAGGCAGCTTATCCTCTCTTTTCTGTGAGATCACCCAAAAATCTAGGTTTTCATCTGATCTCTCAAGGGGCCAGTATACCAACGTAATCCTTCTCGTTGGGCTAGCAATGGGGCATCTAAAATATTTTAATTTTTTTTAATTTTGATCTTAACAGTTTTTTCTTCAAACCAACACAACATGTACATTGCTTCAAAGAGGGGAAAAATGTAGACATGAAAAATGTATAAATTGATCCTACACATCCAATCCTGATCTTACTAACATCAGTTTGTCTTGAATCATCTCTTTCTAATCATCACATTTCATCTCTTAATTAAATAAATCAAATTTTATCTAATTAAGTTATTCTCTTCCATTAATGAAACAAATCATTTTGTTTAATTAATCCTATAGTCTATCTTTTAATTAAATAATTAATTTTATGTAATTAAATCTCTAAAGTTATTTATTTGAATTAAATTAATTAATCTTTATTTGATTTAATCTAACACCATCCTCTTTTGATTAAATAAATCAATCTTTTTTAATTAAATCTAAAATCATTACTCCTCTCAACTTTGAGCTATTTAAATCCTAAAATCTAAGTCAAAATTGTCAAATCATCTAATTTCTACATAAATTGATCAAATAATAATTAATCCTAATCCTAATCACTCCAATCCTCTAGATTTTACAACTGGCACGATAAATCAATTTATTTGATTTATAAATTCATCATTTTCCATTCAAAAGGGCATCTTTTGTGGAATATTCTTCCAATTCAAAACTCCCTCCAAAAGGGATGAGTACATCCAACAAGGCATTAAAGGCCTCTTACATGTCATTTGCCTTGATCCAAGTGACATTGACTCTATTTCTTCTTCCCTCTAAACTTCTCATCTCAACATTTTCAAATTCCACCTAACCATATTTATGTGCATATTCGTCCAAATTTGCTCATTCCTCCTCCAATCACATGTGGACAAATGGCCTTCTCTCATTTTTTGGTTTTTAATCCCAAATTCATCCAAGTCCTTCAATATTCCATTCTTCAAATATATAAATAGAGGCTTCTCTTATTGAATTTATCATCCACAATCCATGCAAGCTTAATATACTCTTGATTTCATCTGCAACTTCATCCATTTTCATTCAAATTTCATAGTTTTATCAAAGTTATTGGAAAATTGCATCAAGGAATCAAGAATCATCATCAAAGATCATCAAATCACATCAAGGATTTGGGAAAGGGCCATTTTCCACATCAAAATGACACCAATTCCCCCATGGGATTGAGAGTTTTCTCATTATATAGGATTTAATTAGCTTTTATTGTGTTGTTCTTCATTTTATTTCCTATTTTCATGTATCAATCTAATTTCATAGGGAATGTTGATTCTAACTTGCATTTCAATCTAATTTTATGTTTTTTATTTATGTTTGTGTAGGTATAGGTTCACCATTCACAATAAGATCCTCTTATCTTCTCTACATTTGGTTGAGTAAGCACATACTATTTTGTAGTGTCTTTTGTTTACGTGCCTTGTATTCTCTTCCTTATCAATATTTCTATCATTGCAAAATTGGTTTTCTATGGAGGTGGAAACACAAAAATGGGATCTAACTGAGGTAGACCCCTAAACAACCCCCCAACATTTTCCTTCATTTTTGTTCGAAGGTGGAGAGATCTTGGAGCAAGCTAGCGAGAAGGTTGTCATGCGAAATCGTCTTCGTGACCTTTGCAGTAATTTATTTCCTTTATTGCATTCCTCTTTATGTTTCACTCTTCTTAATCTTATTCTACTATTCTAGAAACTTCTAAACTAGGCTGGTATTCCTTTCTTAGGGCTTAAACCCTGTCTCTCTAGTTTTTTGGTTGTACGGACACTAGCGCACCTATGAGACACCAACATGCCACATTGTCATCCTAGAACTATGCTTATATCCTCTGACAGAGAGCTACCTGAGACACAAAGTTAACCTTAAAGATCAACTCAACTAGTCTCCCTTCAACTCTCACGATTGTAGAGTGATTAAAGGACCCCCAATTCTCATCACTTTCATCCTTACTATCCTAACCTTCCCTTAAAACTAAGGTAATTTAGGGCAGCCATACTTCTCTTGGCCTTTCGTGACCTAGGGCCTTACAGTGCTTGGTCCCCCTCTCTTACAGGGAGATTATTACTTGGAAGGTACCTTGGGATATGGGGAAGATATTTTTCATAAAGCTCTTTCTTGTCCAAAATTCCCAAAGTATGGGATGAAAAGGAATAAAGGAATTATTAAGTATTTTATATTTATCTTCCAAATTTTCATTTGAGTTTATTAAGTTAATATATTGAGGTTATGAACATTAGATCTCCCTTGATTATAGGACCTCCAAATATTCCTTTTGAACCTCCCAAGAGTCCTTTAACTATTGGAAATCCTAAACCTCAATGTATCCTCTATCCACCCTCAAAAAAACCACAAGTCCAACACAAACCTGTGCTTATCCTAGGACCACCTAAAACAAGCCACTTCTTCTAAGTGATATCATAAATTTTACAAGACAACTCACTAGTAACAATGTTTTACAACAACCGAGTTATAATACCATTGCTCACACATATAACAATGGAAATAATCAGAAACGAAGATAAGCTCCAACATCCATTCCATTGCCTCAACCATATCTCCCACCTACACCTAATATCCAGTAGCACAGTGGTAAATAATATGACCTTGTAGAATAACTTCACAACACTCCTACTAAGATATCATTGTGCGATTTTATTCAAGCATCCCCCCTTTATCATGGCATGCTTCAAAATTCTTTGCAAAAATTTGGTATCCCTCCTAGTGCATAACCAAATGATGTAGTAGCCCTAATTAAAGGTATGAACTTATTCAACTTATACATTTTCTTTCATCAAGATAAATTACTTGCATTAGAAGTGTAAAAATAAAATTATTCTTGATGATACAAATTTTCATTAATAAGTGTGGCATTAGGTGTACACTCATTGATAATGGTTCAACACTCAATTTATATAGTGTAAAAATTCTTGATAATATTAGAGTGGACAAGAGTAAATTTCAACTAGATAATCTATTCATTCATGGTTTTGATAATGTGGGAAAACAAACACTTGGTGTGGTAACATTTCCTGTTAAAGCTGGAAAGGTTACATTGCAAACTCATATTCATGTTATGCCTCAAGAACGCTCATATAATATTCTCTTAGGTAGACCTTGGATTCATGCAATGAATGTGGTGCCTTCAATGTTACATTGTCTAGTGAAGTAAATTTACAACAACAAGGTTCACCCAATAAAACATGACCAACAATAAAAAAAATTGTTTACAAACTAAAACAAGACTAAAAAATCCTCTTACAACATTGACATCAACTACAAAAGTGGAACTGATACAAGAAGATAAGTTTTTGTCATAAATCATGAAACTATTGGACGATGAGTGGGATTCATTGGATTTCACACCTAAATTCATTAGAGAATACAAGATTACATGAAAATGAGGAAAAGAGAAAGAATCTTACATAATATCAACACAAGCTGATTCATCGAAACCATGCGAGTTTGCAAATTTTAGCAAAGAAGAGGAAAACATAAATTTTACATCCACATATGATGAGTGTGATCATGAGAAACCACCAAATTCAAAAGATATTTAAAAACTTTATGGAATAGGTTATGAGCTTTTAAAACAACTTGGCTATAATAGTAAATGTTGTGGTGTTAAAGAACAAGGTATTCGTGTCCCTATAGAGCCTACCCCACAAGAACAAACACAAGGTCTTGGTTATTATCCTTTGAAAGAAATTAAAGCATCAAAGAAACATTTTCTTGATATTAATGTCATCATGCAAAACACTCCTAGGACAAATATTGCTTCATCTTCAAACACATGTCTTAGTGATTTTTGAGATTCATTATATTTTACACCCTCCTTTAAAGGAGAGTACAATATCTCACAATCTAGAGAGTCTTGTGTATTCATGACACCTTGTAGTAAGAAGTATCTGTCACATATTCTAATATTGATCAAGAGGATACCTTGTTGAGGCTTCTCTAAGCTCACTTGATATATCTCCCTCCAAGAACATGAAAGAAATTTTATAAAAAAATCTCATTTTATGCATATCATCGAATACATGGTCATTCAACTAATGAATGTAAGGCTTTGAGTAATAAAATTAAACATCTTAAGGATTTTTCATGCTCTTCCTTGTGTTGATTCATTTACCTCCTCTAATTTATAATGATTTTCATCTTATCATGTTGCTCATCACTATGTGGCATTGGTATCTTGATTTGTCTTGTTCATTCTCATTCATGGTGGTACAATATTAGGTGCAACCATATTTTTCTTGATAAAAACATGATATTCCTTGGTGGTTATCTTTGTCTCTATTTTTGGGGGGCAATTATAACTAGTTTTAGAAGGTGTGCATTATTTTAAAGGATCCCCTCTTCCTCTCTTTCTACTTAAAATACCAACATAGCTAGTATGTTGATATTTTGAGTGGGGGTATGTTTTCCCCTAACCATTATTTGCATGTTACCTTCTTAGTGATGATAGCATACGTCTCCTAGGAAGTGTTACCATTACATTGATATTATTTCATTTTGGAATTTTGACATTTCTTGCTTCACTTTGTTCATAAAGGTTTAATTTAGTGTAGCATTAGCATAGCATATTGATCATGTTGTGGCACCTTATAAAAGCTATTAGGGAGTATTAATTTTGGTATGGTTGATATATGGGAGCATGTGACCTAGCATGAATTTCCCATCACCACTTGTTTCATGGGTTCAAACCTTGTAGACCTAGTGTGTGTTTCTCACTCCCTTAGGCTCACCTAGTGCATATTGGAGTGCACTAGCCCTTGTGAGTGTATTTTCATGGCCATCAAGCATAATGAAAATTGCTAGCCTATGGACCCATGTGTTTCATAAGTTATTTTACATCCTTATGAGTGTATTTAATGGGTGTGGCATAATGCAACTTGGTATTCCTTCCATATTTTCCTTTTCACATCAATTTTAACATTATATTATTGTGTATCTTGTCTTGTTGCTTCATATCATGCATATATGTGTGTGTCCCTTTGTGATTTTGTTATTTTTCAATGGGATGTTGGATCCTAGGGGCTTGTGCAACCCCCTTGATCCTCGTCATCCTATCCCATCGACATATGTGCACTTGGACCCCTCTTGACATATATTTTTCTACTTTAGTGTGAGTCTAAGTATAAGTTCATAATCTCACTAAAGTGGGGGCTAAATGTAGTGTAAAAAAATGTACTCTTTAGATTTTCACACTATGTTTTGGTCCCTTAATTTATTTGACTTAATAAAGCTTCTAATTGACCAAATTATGTATTCCAAGGCCTTATTATTCATGTTTTCTAGAAGGAGAACCTATATTAAACAATTGCCATAGTTAATTTAAACACCTTGGAAATTGTGTGTCCTAGATTTAGGTCTGAGGACCCATTCACCCAAGGATGAATGGTCCCTCCTTAAGTGCCAAGACCCAATTTTTAACATTTTTTTGGTGGGATTTTGATTATTCAAGTTCAAGTTTCAAATGTCAGCTTTTGGAATCATTTTTTTTGAAAATTAGATAAACACCTCTAAATGCATAGTTATTTTATCAGTTCAAAACATCTAGCATTAAGGAAACTTTCACAAGAGAAAATGTTATTCTCAAGATCATTTAAGAGTATATTTATTAGTCATTTACAAAAAAAAATCAAGATTATATAATCATGTCAAGATTCATGTGTGTTATATTATATTTTGGAGCTAACATTGTGATGTAGGTTTGAAGAATTCAAGCATCAAATTGAGAAATCATTAGAGTCAATTCAAGAAAGATCCAATCCTTATAGTGATGTTTTAGACTTCAGTCCTCTAAGGGCAACCATTGAGGGTTTAGTGATTTGTGGCATAGCTTTTTTCATTCAACAGATTCCTTTCATTTATCATCATCTTTTATTATCAAGGTTTAATCACCATACTTGGGTTTGACTAAGGAAAACCCCTATTCACCTAAAAAAAAATTTTTTTACCTCTTTGTGTGTGTTATTTTTAAGTAAAGAAGGATTGAAGATTGATCAAAAGAGAAATTTTTCAAATTTGTCATCAAAGTTTCCAAGCGACAGAAACTTAGATCTCGAAACTATTTCTAACTTTTAGGCAATGAAACTTGGGGAAAAAAGAAGCTCAAATCTTGCACCAGAGAACCCCCAAATTTTAGAAAAATCCTTTTACAAAGACCAATTCATCCTGGGGAAAATGACTCCTTGTAGGACACTCAGAGCTCACTTTTGGAGCCTGGTACATAGAAATCTTCCCTTCTCAGATCTCCTTGAAATTTGATGTTTCTATTTGCGCTATCCTTAATTTCTGCATTTCATACTTTACATCACATAATTGAGTACATTAAGAATTTTATTTTTATCTCCCAAAATTGCATTTCATTCATTTTTGTCATAAGAAAACAACAAATCTTCCTAATAGGGTTGACTCATGTCAAGGTTGAAAGTCAACCCTCCCCTTTGGAGATCTATTTTTCTAATAAAAATAGAGAAGGTGTAAGTGTATTAAAACCATCACATACCCACATTCACCCAAATACTACCTTTTTCCATGTTTCACTTTATTATTTAAGCATATATTTCCATTCTATTGTTTAAAATTTTTAATTGTTGCAAAAAAAATTATTTTCAAAAATAGTTGTGTAAGTTAACTTAGAGTAGAATTATTACTAGGATATGATATTCACCTACCTTTTTATATATACATCAAACACTGTCTAGGTTGACAAGATGATAATCTATTAAAGTACAAGGTTTATAGTGACTTTTCAAGGGGCATAATGGCATGGTCCCTTTTTAATACTACATCATCATTAATTTATCAAATTATTTATTAGTGGTTCATTATCTATCTAATCCTCTTCATTTCCATATCCATGTGATCCATTGGTTTGATCCTCGTTATTTTTATATCCATATGATCCATCCATTGAGTTGATCACCATCATTTTAATATTCACATGATATATTATCTATCCAAATCTCCCCATTTCTATATCTACATAATTCATTGTTCTATTTTCCTATTGGTCTCTCAATTTCATCATCACATCCTTTGAAAACTCTTGGAGGCATAACCATAATTTTCACCTTGCCCATTGGATACATGTAGTTTTATCACTTGGTGGCAAGAGATGCTAGTTTCCCTTGTGATCCTATTGAGGGAATTCCCTTGGCTCACATCATTACTATTCATCAATTTACCTTTTTCAACCTTATCCTAATAATTTTAACTTATGATGACTAATTTTTTTCACTAATATATTTTCTCAATCAAATTTAGGGTGCATGTATCCTACATCAATTATATTAACTCCTTCATTTAATCAATGCATGTAGACTGACTAGTCTTCACTTGAGAATTTCCCTTTAATCAATAAATTTTCTAAGGTCAACTACTATATTTATTCATAAGGTGGTTTCCACCAAATAAATAAACTAGTTTCCGATTTTCATTGGATTAGCTACCATATTTAGCCTTAGGATATCTCTTGGTAAGTTGCAAATTCAGTTATATTTTATAGTTTGCATTAGGTCAAATATTGTTTTAATCTATAATATGACTCCTACCAAATCGCTAGATTATTTTCTTAATGGTCATCATTAGAAGATCATTATTGATGTAGATTGTCTCTAAGTTTAGCCAAGAATGATTTTTTTTGACTTTCTACATTTTTAATTTTTATTGATTTAGTAGTTAAAATTTTACTTTAGCATAAGAATATTTTCAATCCATAGTTTAACAATTTTAATTGTTGCAAGAAATTTATTTTCAAATTACAATAGTTGTGTAGGTTAATTAGGAGTAAAAAAATTACTAGGATATGATATTCAACTACCTTTTTCATATATCCATCGAACACTATCTAGGTTGAAAGATTATTATATATTAAAGTATGAGGTTTTATGATGACTTCATAAGGGTCATAACCACAAAGTCCCTCTTTAATGTTATATCATCATTAATTTATCAAATAATTTATAAGTGTTTAATTATCTATCTAATCTTCTTCATTTCCATATCCATTTGATCCATTGATTTGATCCTCATAATTGTCATATCCATACAATCCATCTATTTAGTTGATCATCACCATTCTAATATCTATGTGATATGTTATCTATCTAGCTCACCATTTTTGTATCCATATAATTCATTGCTCTAGATTCCTATTGGTCTCTCAATTTCATCATCACATCATTTGAAAACACTTGGAGGCATAACAATAATGTTCATCTTGACCATTGATACATAGTGTTATCACTTGGTGGTAAGAGACACTAGTTTTCCTTATGATCCTACTGAGGGAATTCTCTTGGATCACATCATTATTATTCATAAATTTACCTTTGGCAACCTTATCCAAATAATTTTTCCTTATTGTGACTAGGTATTTTCACTAATTTCAGTTTTCAATAAACTTAAGGGTGCATGTATCCTACATCACTTATATTCACTCCTTCATTTAATAAATACATTTAGACCATAACAATGACTAGTCTCCACTTGAGCATGTTTCCCTTTAACAATAATGATGATGATATTTTCAAGACCATATATCTTAAATCTGTCCCATTTATTGAATAAACTAACTAATCAATAGTTTATATTTTCTAAGATTAACTATTATATGTATCCATAAGGTGGCTACCACCAAATATAAAAACTATTTTCCAATTTTCATTAGATTAACTACCATCTTTAGCCTTAGGCTATCTCTTGGTAAGTTGAAAAATAAATTATATTCTATAGCTTACATTGGGTCAAATGTTTGTTTAAGCTATAATATGACTCCTACCAAATCACTAGATTATTTTTCAAATGGTCATCATTATAAGATCATTGTTGATGTATATTGTCCTTATTTCATAGGTGGATCCTTAAGAATCCTTGTCATTTTCATTATCCCAATGTCTATTTTTCAAAATTTGACATGAGTAACTACCACACTTTCATTCTGAAATTCACTTTGTGAGTGTATTTCCATAGATCTCTCATCCTAAAAATAAAAGGTTAAGGTCAATATTGATTTTATGTAGTTATATAATGTTAAATAATTTCATGAATCTTTATTTTTTACATATGATGATTGAATGTATAAATAAATTGTAAAATTATTAAAGGTTTTAAGTTTAACTTGTATATTAAAAAAAAAATAGTTTCAAAATCAAATGTTTTTTTTGTTTTAATTATGTAGATCTATTTCCTCATATGGATGATTATACTTCTCATCAGGATTATCAAAATTTGAGCATCAGTCTAATCAAATTGATGAGTAGACATATTCTAGATCTACTGTATATGTTAATATCATTAGCAGGTTAGATGTTGTCTTGCAATGTTTAGAGAAAATAATACATAACACCCCAAACCTGTCAAATGGAGACATGATAGCTACTATTAGAGATTGGATTATATGTATAATTTGAGTCATTCAATCATACAATTCCTATGATGATATTAGCATTGAGTTGTTTTATATTTCTCTTTATAGGAGTGTTAGTGGCCATGAAAAATTGTCATCCATTTCGAGGTAATTTTTATTAGCTAGTGCTAATAGCATGTTCCCATTTATCAGGGATGAGATAGAGTGAAAGGGTATGTCATCACTAGGTGTGTAGACTAGCTTGTGGCTCATTTTATTTATCCTATATGGTTGGAATCATATCATATATGGCATCATAATGATGATTTTCCACTCCATTTTTGTAAAAAATTATATGGTGAGTTTCATTTATAGCTAGATATTGATTATAATATTTTCCTAAGTATGTTGGATAGGGGAGAGGGAGGTTTTCTAACAAACCTCAATTTAGATGACCAAAATTGTCATCACTTGTCAAAAAGAGGGCATAAGCTGGTCCAAACCTTTTAGTTCTTCCAAAAAAATTGGAACTAGCAACAAAAACAAAACTAGTAGTTAGCCCTGCTAGATGTGATATTTTTGACATCATTGTCACTATTGTTACTTAGGTTGATCAAATTTTATAGAGATGCCTATGAATTAGAGAAAAAAAAAAACTAAATATATAGAGAAAAGAATAGAAAAAATAACTACAATATAGAGATTAGGAGAGTAAAATGAACCTATGAATTGCATCCAACAACTCACTATCTTGGATGTTAATTTGCAGTCACATTGTCATTGAAATTTTCTATGTTGATGTCCTATGTTGCATGTTGTCATCTTAGGACTGTCTAAAATAAAAATTGTTCTCTAGAAATTACTTTATCTTCACACTAAGAGATAGAAGCATACAAAAAAATATTCTAGAAACTATAAGGAAGGTACATGTAAATTCCAAAAACTAAATCTAAGCTAAAAATTTAAATGAAACCTAGTTTACCCTAAATTTTCTTCCATGAGTGTTCAATAAAGTGAGGAATAATGGATTTTACTACATGTGGGTATGTGCTAGATCATGATGGGCCAAAAAGTGGCAATTGGAAAAAAAATACATTTTGCATCAACCCAAAAATGTGAAAATCCCGAGTTGACTTTTTTCAGGCTTGGGTGTCAGTACATTGCTCCAAAGGAATGCCCAAACCAAGATTTACAAATCAGATATCCGATTTGGATTGGATATCCGATTTGAGCTGCATATAAATACAAAACTGCAAGCTTTTAAAATCATTTTTCTCATTTTGAAGAGGTTGTGAGTGCACAGTGAGAACGACTTCTAGATATTAGATATCTGATTTCAAATGTAATTTTTTGGATTTTTTTGTTTTCATCAATTTTTCAATTAGATTTTTATAATTTCAAGTAGTTTTTAATGGATTTTTTTAAAAACTAGAGTTTACAATTTTGGGGAAGGATGGGTCAACTTAGAATGAAACATATAAGAAGAATAGTGCCTTTGGTGATTTTCATTTCTTCAAATCACCCCAAAGACATAAACTACTATTTCATAAAGCAAAACAGTCACAATTGTATTCCTCATTAATCCTTCTAAGAAAAATATATGCAGAAAAATAACAGATTCAACACATATGCACAGATTCAATTCACAGAATCTAACAACATGGAAGACAAACTAATGAACACACATATATACATGGGGAAAACCCTTTCGGGTAAAAAAACCCACCCTCCAAAAGATCCAACCATTGTATTATTCAACAAAAAACAAAGTTACAATACAATCTTAGGCTCATAGCCTTTACATGAGTTACATCTTGTTTCATCTAGAGAATATAGGTAATAACACATTTAGAATCTTCACACTGTTACAACACCCTCACACAACACACAATGTAGATTCATCTCATCTCACCAATCGACTCTCTCTACTAGCCTCTCAATCGACCCAGCCTAACGACCACCACAAGTTCACATCTTTTTGTATTTTGTGTGTCTCTGTGTTCATAATTTAACCTCTCTATACATATCATTTGAGCACACACACTCATAACTTATCTTCTTCTTTCAACCAACAACCAATAGCCATCGGGGTATTTAATTACCCCACCAACAAGCCTCCCTCATCTTTGATTGCACCGCCTTGCAACACGCATTGAGCCACACAAAATTGAATTAGATTATAGAGACTTGCCAAATCTGCATTCTATCAACCCCCGTAATTAATCACTAACAAAGAATAAAGCTTCTGGCCAATCATCGCTGATTTACAAGAGCGATGTAAAATCAACAAAATAATATCGTGCCACATGTTGTAACACTATTCTTCCATCGCTTTGACTGTCACTCCAAATAGTGGTTTGGTTCAACTTCCACAGCTGACCAACCATCAAAAAATTCCTAGGAAATCAAATGGCCTCCAAGAATTTTCCCTTCATATACCGCTTGTCATGGCCAGGACCCACTAAGACACGCATACACCGCTACTGCAATTTTGGGGAATCAAAAAAGCATCCACAATATTGCTTCAGGGTTTATCTGAAACACCAACATGTGTTCGAAGATGGCACACCCTGCATGAGTCACTCGGGACCCACCATACAAGGCACAAACACCGTTGATCAAGCCACCAAGTGTCAACCGCTCAGGCAATTCCGATCATTTCACAAGATTTCATCGGTCCTCACCACAAAGGATCTTGGAATAAAATGAGAACCATTGGATTAATCTCATTGCAATCATAGTTCAAGATCACCTTTAACCATCATTGGTCCATTGACATAACCTAGTGAAGAGTTCCACCAAAGACTCCAAGTCACACTGATACAGTGTTCATCGTTCTATTGTTGAGATGACCGATCGGGTTCCACTGATAGCCCCAAGTCACACAGATAGAAACAAACCGCCAACATTGAGCACTCATCCCGACAAAACAAGCTACACCAACCAAGCACTTCAGCCAAAATTTTATCATCTCTGAGAGTTAGGGGACTTGCGCCAACTGCTCAGTTTACACCGATGAATGGGTCAGTGAGATTGAGGCACATATTTCCAAAAATCTCCCACTTGATGAAGATCTTACTCACCATTCCAGAGCACCAACAATGAACCATATAGAAGCACAAACAACATCAACTTCAAAAGGCCAAACTAGATCACCTCTGTGAAACACATTCTCCAAAAACAAGATAGAACACCAGTTAGAACAACAACGAGAACATTGATTGCACCCATCCAACTAATTAACCCACACGACTGAAAAATAGCACCCATAGCTTGTGCTATTCCATCTAATCTCATATACCTTCAAGGTATCCACATTAGTAAACTCATGCCTACAGAATAACCAACCCATCAACCGCAGATACAAGCACCATGCACAAAACACATCCAGGCACTCCCACTACATGGGTAATGCCAAATCTGAAAGATCAAAGTCATAACAAGTCTATCAATAACAACGCATAGAAAATGTAATCATGTAGTACCAATGAAATCTCCACAATGATATGCACAACCTACAACCAACTGCTACAAGAATCATTTGTCTCAATAGTCTTCCAGAGCTCTTCCAAGTTCTTCAACACCCAAACATAGGAAAGAGATAAAAACCTCCAAGTTACCACTCAAAAACTTGACTAAAAACAAAAGGTCTGACCAAATCTCAAACCAATGTAAAATGAAGTCAAACTACTTCATTTCCCATCTCAGGAAATCAGCCCATATAACTATCCCCTACCAATTCTAATCAATAAATGATATCACATAAAAGCTCAAGGAGATAAACCATGTTGTCCACCTTCCACTATGAATCCTTGAGAACCATTAAACAAAAATTCAAGATCCATATCATGAAAGAAAGCAAAAAACACCTTTGAAAGATATAATGGGAAAATACCTCTCAAATAGAATTTACTATCAAGCAGATCAAGAGTGGGGAAAATAAAATGCTCCTCTGAGATATACAATCCACCATGACTCATCCAAGAGCAATATCCTCATTGAACTCTATTGAACTCATGTCCAACCAAGGTGTAGGCTACTCAGACTTTCAACTAAAAATAACACCTTTCTAAAAATGATTTCAGCCTCACCTTATTCTCCATGTATCCATGAACACCTGCAACTGATCATCTCATAGTAAACTCTAATCTTTCATTACTGCACTTAACTAAATTTCTCAAGAATATGACCAATGTACTCAAAACACAGAGAATTACTAGACCATTGTCAAAGCTCCAATCATCTGAACTAGGAACTTGTCATGACACCATGATCTACACATCCCCCTCAGGAGATACCATGCTTCAAGTAAACTAACCATGGTCTCAAGAGCAATGCAACATGCCAAAACTTTAATACACAAGAAAGAGTATACCATTACATAAAACAAACAAGGTCTAAACCAACATCACTTGTCAAGCACCACCAACACCTCAGCCAAAGACTCTAAATGTCCTCCATGGTTCTAATATGTTGCACATCCTCAAATAGTGTCCATGAAAATGCAAAAGAACCCTTCTATAGCAACAAGATCCAAGATTCCCTCTTAGTAACATTTGCAAAACTAAAGAAGATCATTCACCACCAAGTGATGAATTCATAGTCATTGTTAAAGCTCCCACTGAACCATGACATCCAAGCTTTCCAAGAATCATGACCATACATCTGCTGATTTGAAAAACCTCTAGGTACAATCAACAACATGTCCATCTAACAAAAATGCCAAGCAGCACCAAGATCTCCAAACCATGCAGAACACATCATCACTTTCAAAAGCTTACACTAAAAAATGTGTACTAAGCTCTCCATGACATCATGACACACATGCTACAGGTCCCTGTTATGCCTGTTGCAAACACAATCCATTCAAAATGGGGACCCTCTCTTTCCCTCTTTGGATTTTCGAGCCCTTTTTGCTTTGCCTCATTTTGTGTGCCCAATTTTCTATCCTAAAAGGGTCAGCATGTTCCCCAAAGTCATATTTTTAGGCTTAACCAAAACTGCCCCTCTAAAAATGTTAAATCTGGGGTCAATTCAGGTTTTCCTTGTCGGAATTCCCTTTCTAGCATCTGTGGCTCCTTTAGGGCCTAAACCCCTGGGTTTCCCCTTTCGGGTTTCCGTTCTGGGTTTGTTGTTTCCAATGCTCGGCGTCCAACGTCTTTCTTGACCTCGGACCCTAGAAGTCGGGTTTCCCCCTTTGGATTTTCACTCGAGCTTTTCTGTTTCCAATGGCCGCGGCTGGATAGCTTCCCGACTGCCAGACTCCGGTCCTCCCACCACCGTCTATGAAATTGAACCTACCAACTACCCTTGCTGTCGTACGAAGGAATTGAATGCTGCATTAATGGAAAGTGTGGCTATAAATTCGAATTTTTTGACTATCATTATCAACTGATCGAGTGATAGAAAATTTTGGAGAGCTCCGAGCACCCAACATTTTCAGCCCCATAGTCCGAATTCCTTTTTCGGCGTCCTCCACGTGATCAACAACAACCATCTTTGAGATCTTGAGGTATGCATGCTGCCCGTGCAACTTTCCCACTTTTTGTGAAATTCATAGCCTTAAGAGAATGTAAAATGCAAAACTAGGCTAAAATAGGGTAGGAATATGCCCTCCGCTAAAAACCCACAAGTTAAAATACGAAAAAACAATCATTTAGGGGCTCGAATTTGAAACCGAAACTTCACGTCTCTGTGGCCATTCTTTGGAACAGTTTCCGATGTCTCCCGAGCCTAGACTTTCCCATGGCCATCCGCAAACTCAAAATCGAACCTTCAAAATTCTATGCGGTGAAGTTCCTCCCAGACCCTGACATCCGGATTTCCCCTCACGGGTTTCTGCGTCGCTCTCGCCATTCCAAACGGCCGACCTAGGACAGCTTCCCGACCTTCGGACCCCGACCACTTGACGTTCGCATCGAAATCCAAGAAGTCAATAGGGAATCAAATTTTCCTCGAGATCAGACACTCGGAGTTCCCCACCCAAGATTTCATAGCAACTTCGCCGCTCCAAACGGCCTCGCTCGAACAACTTCCCAGTCCCCCAAACCTCGAACACATGAAGTCCATGTGAAGACTTGGAAAAAGTCAAAAACTAGTTAAAGATTAAAACAGCCTCGAGATTCGACACTCAGAATTCCGTGTTGATTTCGTCATTCCCAACAACCTTCCTCATGCGGGTTTCTGGACCTTGGGTCCTGACCATGCCAATTTCGTTCCAATTTCCAACCGGTCCCATTAAAATCCAGATCACCCAGACCCCGACCTTCAGAATTCCATGTCAACTTCGTTGTTCCAAATGGTCGTCCTAGGACGTCGTCTCGACTCCTAGACCCTGGTCTACTGCCCACCAAAACCAAATTTAGATAAACTCTTGGGCCCGAGTCTCTTCCGGATTCCAACCACCAGAATTCCCCTCCCGGGATTTTGCTTCCATTTTGTCATTTCAGAATTCGGGACAGCTTCCCGACCTCTGGGTTCCGATCCTCTGTTCGCCATCTGATTTCCCGAGTCCTTAAACTATTTCTGTAGATTGCCTTCCGAGACTCCCCTCTCGAGATTCCGCTTCCATTTCATTTTTCCCAATGGCTGACCCATAGCCGCTTCCCGGCGACGATAATTCAAGACCTGGATTCCGACGCCAGGAGTTCCATTTCCCCTGCGTTGTTTCAAATGGTTGTCCTGCATCTGATGCCCGAAATCCCAAATGAAGGATCAAATGACCTTCAAATCTAAAATGGATTTCAACCCACTTGCTAAACTTAGGTCTTCCTTCACACCAACCTTCAATTGACCAAATCCAACACCGGGAAATGCCTTTGGGAGTTCCATCGTCAATTTGCCCTTTCAAACAACATTCTGCTAAGGGAGTTTCGGCCCTGGAAGCTTGAATTGTTTGCATTACTTTCTAACGATGAATTGTCAAGTGTTATGTACTTATTGAATATGGATAATGATGGCAGAGCTAATCTTGATGTGCAAGGACTTGTCCAGAGCCGTTTTGGTCATGATTGTTGTTACTAATTCATGTCCTTTGTGCAGGATTTATGGAATCCGGTGTAGAAACTTTTGGTGCCTCCAAGGAGAAAGGGAAAGGAATAGCCAAGACACCTTGAGGAAAGGACGACAAGGACCTGATGAAGTAAAAATTCCAAGGGGTCCCCATACAGTCCAGAGTTACCTCTCTCTGAGAGATGTCACAGATACCAACATCGGTCAGGTCGATGTTAACAAATTCATACAAGGGTCAAGATGAACCTCAAGACAGAGAACACAAAATTGATAAAGAGCGGTGGAATTGGTAAGGTTGCAGGTTTCCCATCGGCCTTAGTGGCCTTGAAATTGGTAATGGCGTGTGTGGAAGCGTATGAGGATGAGACCCAAACTATAGTGGACCGGGATGGAAATATCCTTGCAGACATGTCCCCATCAGGTATAATAGCAACTTTCCAAATTCCTGCCTTCAAAACCATGGAGACCCCCACCATGAAGGAATGCAAGGAACTATGGGAGTAGGATCCACTGGGGTGCAAGAAGATAATCAACCAGTATTGGTTAAAGGTCAAGTGGGGTAGTGTTGGTAAGCTTCCTCAGAAGTTTTTTCACAGCGATTTCTTCAAGGATTACGATGACCTTGTAACTTTGCTAAGACGAGTAATGGGCTTCCTGCTGCAGTCTTCTTCCAAAAGTGGATGTTCTATTTCATAGAGCAGATTCTCCATGGCGATGGTGTCACCTTCTATTGGGGAGAGATAATCAGTGACTATTTCCATGAGTAGTTTACAACCGTAAAGAAGACCTCCAAGTTCTTCATGACCTCCTACTTGGTGTATTCCTTCGCTGATCGATGGCATTACCAGGGATTGATGGTGGTACCCAATGATCCATCAGGGGTAGAGTTCAAACCTTATGATAAGTACCCTCAGCTATAGTTCCGAAATTTCAAAAAGGATTACTATCGGGTGAATGATGCATTCATTGCCCACATCATCTGATCCCTAGGAGGTGAATTTCAAAGGAGAGTTTCTCATAGTGCTAGAGCCCTCCTCAGGCAACATGCCTTCCTCTACATTCAATTTCTAAAGTTCACATACATTTGTGTCTAGGGATTTACGGAAAGGCCAAACAAGCTGCCCCGGTACCCCAACAACCAGATTATTCTTTTGGAGCTGACACGGTAGGTGAGGCACATTCATATAATTTTAAGTAGCAAGCATCTAGCAGGCACACCATACCCCATTGGGCTCGGTCAAGGAATGTACAAGATTCATACCTCCCAGTGTGCGGGGTATTCAGAAAGGGAGTTAGCCAAGTATAACTTTCGTCAATATACAGCCCGACCTCGAATGGACCCATACAAATAGATCAAGAAGGCACTAGGATGAGAGTATGCCCACCTCCACAACATTGAAGACTTTTGGGCCAACTACAAGGATGATCTTGAGGTGCGGTTGCAACAGTACATGCGCATGACCGCCATCTTTGTGCAGAGGATAAACTTGTGTCTGGTCCCTAACCAGCTTGAGGAGGATGAGGACATAGTGATGGATCTAGGCTATGATGTAATTGCCAATTTTCCATTGCCTACAATTGACTGGAATGAACCAGATCTTGATGACATCAGCATACTCATTAGGCCCGTTGAGATCTGAACAAGGGCATGGATTGACCAAAAGGTAGCCCAGTTGAAGCAGCAGGGAGTCGCATTGACATTCAAGGGACTGGAAAGTGAATCGAGTGACTCCGATGGAGGGGAAGCTACCACCACAACTGGGGAACATCTAACACACCACCATTGGTCAAGACCAAAAAGAGAAAGGAGGCCAGTGGATAGTTTCCCAAACCAAAGGTCTATGCCCACAAGGCTTTTGAACTCGAGCCTTCCAAGAAGAAGAGAAAAACAACTAGAAGCATGACAATAACTATGACGCCCAAGGCTCAGCCCCACAGGATAGGGGGAGAAGGATCTAACTCATCAAGGTCTCCACCTACTATGGTCACTGCTGCTACTACTGCTGCCCCTGCCCCGCTTACTTCACTTGCAGTTTCTACTTCCTCCCCGCCTGCGGTGGACATCTCTATCCACCTTTCTTCCACTCCTCCAATCTTGTAGATTATTCCTGTGGATTCATCATCCACCACAACCTCACCAATCTCCTCTTCCTCTTTGTCTCCTTCCCTTCCCTCTACTTCCACTGCTACAAAGCCTACTCTTAGCCTCCTAGAGTCCTTTGTGAAGTACATGCAAAACGTACGATCTGAACTTTTGGGGATGCTTACTAACCCAATGGTTCAGGCTGCAATAGCTTAGGCTATGGCTAACGCTCCAGCTCCCTTGCCCTCTACTAAACCACTAAAAATGGAGGCAACAATACAAATATCGGACGAGCTTGAGCGATGACAGCTAGAGGCTACAACGAAGCCGAAGGATGAGGAATTTGAGTACCACGAGGATCCACTGTTCGAACACCAGGAAATAGATGAGATAGCTTATGAGTCCTCTAGTGAGAGGGGTGAGGAGCTAGATGCTGAATTTATAAGAGAATCAAATGACCCTGAGCTCAATGCAGAATGGGGCAAGCAGCTCAAGGAGATAGAAGATAAGGAAGTTGAGGATCGGCTTGTCCGAGAAGAAGAGGATATTGCTGCTCAAGAGGTAGAGGGCAGCAAATCCCTTACTGAAGGGTGTCACCAAACCCTAGAACACAAAAAGGAAGTATCCCTCCTTGAGGATGAACAAGAAGAGAACCCCAAAGAGCATGCATATAATCAAAATGAAGAAGAGGGGGATGCTGAAAAAGAAGATCTTCCAAAAGAATAGTTTCACACCGAGTCCCCCACTAGGCACGAAACACTTGAACAAGACTCTGATGAGGAGAAAGAGGATGCGGGGACTAAGGAAAAGGTTCTTGTCATCAGAGCCATTGAACTCAAAAAAGGGGACAGCGGGAGTCAAAGTAAACCACCTACGGAGGAGCCCCAAGTACCCAATTGGCTGCAGAGATAGCTAAAGAAAAAGACTCCCACCTTAAAGGATCTCAAGGCAAGGTTGGAAGCCATTATGGCCAGAGCACAAATAAGCACCAAGAAGAGCGAGAAGAAGCCAAAGATCAAATCAAAGGTAACCATGGATGCCTCTGGATCTAGGGTAGTACAGATAGCAACACCGATGGTTGGAGAACAAGGTATAACTTATAACATCTCCACCATCGACTTGGGGGTGGCCACAAGAGAGAAAAAGTTTGATCACCTCTAGGATTTGGTCACCACAGTGGTACACCTTATCCAACAGGATAAGATTTCAAAGGAGGAGCTTAAGGAACAAGTGGTTGATCTAACAACCTACATTCAATAATGGTTATCCCTAAATAAGCAGCCCATGATGTCATCCACCCCACCTCATTTTCTATCTCAGGAACAAATTAACAAGCTATAAAAAAGAAGAAACTTAGACAAGATTACGAAAAATTGGTTCTGATAGGTCTTGGACATGGGAAACACAGGCATCAATTTGGTTGTCCATACAACAATTAAGTTCCTTGAAGTGTAAAGGTCCCTTGAGGGCACGAGGCAGATCTATGAGGAATTCCCAGGGAAGTATGAGGCAGCCTATCCAAAGATCGAGGCCATACTCATATTGCCAAGTGAGGTCTGTGAGAAGTACCTTGCCTTCAAGGATGGTGACCACTGGTTGGTGGATGTCTGGAAGTGAGATTTCAATCACAGAAGGAAAAGGCTGGAGCAGATCATTGAATGGATAGTGCCAAACATCAAATGGGCTAGGGATTCCAGAGAAGAGTGTTCTCGGTACATCAAATTGATGATGGGGTATGATCCACCCACAGTCAAGATCAATCCTAAGAACATAAAGCCCCACTTCTTAAAAATCATGGAAGATGGGATTTCAATTGAGATCACTATTGACTTCATGAGTTTTGCAGCCCGTTCCTTTGTGCAATTAGAGATTTTTAGGGATAATGCAGCCAAGTATAAAGAGGACTGGAAGAAACTCATCAAAAATTCCTAGGAATGGAGCTATCAAGTGCTATGATCAGACACCATGGAGATGGATAAGCTCCAATTGCTGATCTTGAACTTCATAGAGTATGCAACATTGAAGAAGTGTGAAGGCAACCCTGTCATCAAGGAAGGATTCATCATAGAATAGCTATAGCAAAGGGAAAATAGCTAAAGGATGAAATTGCTACAGTGTTGTCACTAGAGGATGAAACAGGGAAAAGACAAGAATGGATTTATAAATGTAATATATTTGGGGGTAGGTGAAACCCTATTGTAAAGTGAATCTTGGCCACACAATGGAATCAAATCTTGGCCACTCATTTTGGTTTTTTGGAAACTATAAATAGGGCTCTCCTACTCTCATTTTCAGGGAGTTGAGTTGTTGTAAAGGCCTGCTGGAGAAATTATAATAGAAAATACAGTCATTTTCTAGTGTATTTATGTGTTTCTCCACATGTTTCATGATTATCCTCCATCTAGTTAGAACTTTGCTTCAAGTTACTTTGTTGTTTTAGTATCCTTAGATTAGCTCTGGTAGGTTTAGTATGTTGTCTCTGATTTTCAAGATTACTATTGTGTGTATGCTTTCCTTGTCCATACTTTTGGTCATTTGTTGTTGGTAGATGATTGTGTAAAGTTAGCCTAGACTTTAATTTCATTGCTGCTCATTAAACTTTATCTTTATTCACATTTCCATGGCAAATGAATGATGAATATCTGCAGTCCTTAGAAAATAGCATATATTTCATGATATTGTGAGAATTCAGATTTAGTGAAATTCTATTTAAGAAAATTTTCCACAACAGGAACCTCCATGATCACTATTCATCAATAGTTGCAGGTCCAGGAACCATCCTTCTTCCTCACCATTTTTCCTTTTTTTTAGAAATAACCTATGTTAAGGTTCATTACACATTGTAAAGCCAAATTCGAAAAAGCAATGGATTCTAAGACTGTTGCCTAAACCTACAACAAGGTGCAGCAATTCCATATCCACAAAACTCCATTCATTGACCCAATTCTCCTACAGTTTTGACCACATAAGACTGCCTTGTGATTCTAGCAAAACCACATCAAACAACTGATTTATTCCAAGCCTCATCATGACTTGACACCCGAGAGACCTTGGGATAGTGTTCTACAATTTGATTGTGGAAGATTGTCTTTCAAGAGAGGTAATGCACCTACGTATTACCTATGTTGTGAAGTGCATAAAAACACCATCAACAGTCCCCATAAATTACTATTTAGGTACTCAACAGTATCCATCCTCTCATCTCCAAATAGCTACACCAATGCACAAGTGACCACAGACAAGGTCAACTAGCAGATCTGCACCAACACTGAATCAACCTCACGGATATAGACATTCCACTTTTGAGTTATCTCAATGCAGCCAATGGGTAGCTAATCCATAAACCACATAACTTGAAGATCAATCCCAAAAAAGTGCAAAACCCATCATCGCAAAGTAAACTGAAAAACCAATATCTCAAAGAGAACAACAATGTAGACAAACTTGACTTAAACACCAGATCAAAAAATAGATTTGATTTTCCAATCACGTCCACAACTCAAGCACCATATTCTAGGAAAGCAAAAGCAAAACAACAAGACTATTGAGTGAAAAATCACATACCAACACTCCCATGTAGAGAAGACATCACACCTCCTCAAAAGCATTTCAAACTGCAACTATCTCATCTAGTCACAACCCAAAAGCTAGGGTCTAGAAAATAGCTTAACAACTACCCCATAGAACCACAAGTTTTTCTTGACCATGCAAAACCTACAAAACCATTGTGTTTCCAAAACACCCATACACATTCATATCCACTGCACATCTGGATGACCCAAGAGTCTACACACAATCATCACGGTTAACCAGAATAATGAAAAATAACATGAATATGCATCATATACTTTTTAGGAAAATCTATTTAAAAACTTTAGAATCAAAGAACATGAATCTAAGCCATGCAAGTATAATATATCCATAAAAAGGAACAAGTAGTACAGGAACTTGAGGCCCATTCCAGACCAATTCCAAAACCAAAAACATGCACATGCATTTGAGAGAGCCAAGCTATTTAGAAGTTTTCAAACCACCCAGAGATCAACTTCATAGCCTTCATGCAATCAAGGTAACAAGAACAATTCCTTCAATGCTAAGTCAAAACACCCAACACAAGCACAATACTCCATGGCTGAATAACAACCCAAGAATTTTTGTACCACTAGGGAACCTCTCACATAGACACCCAGTATGAACCATGCTTTGCTACAACACAACCATAAGCATAAACTCACACTCCTTGCATTAGGATCATTCACTGCCAACGAAGAGCCTCAGACCACATCATCACAATATGATCAACTCTAGATTCTCCAGATTCTCCATGTTCAATATCTTTCATTTTGCATGTTGTCTCAAGAGAGCAAAGAATTTTACTCATCAAAGGATCAATCACTAGTCAATTCCTCCATATTTCCTTAAGTTTCATAGACTAAGAAATCTTCACAAGAGAAATACCTAAAACCAGCATCCAAAAGAAGGATCTGATACCACTTGTTGGGGAAGGACGGGTCAACTTAGAATGAAACATCTAAGAAGAACAGGGCCTTTAGTGATTTTCATTTCTTCAAATCACCCCAAAGACACAAAATACTATGCCATAAAGCAAAACCGGCACATTTGTTTCCCCCATTAATCCTTCTGAGAAAACTATATGCAGACAAATAACAGATTCAACACATATGCAAAGATTCAATTCATAGAATCTAACAACATGGAAGAAAAACTAATGAACACATAAATATACATGGGGAAAACCGTTTTGGGTAAAATACCCCACCCTCCAAAAGATCCAGCCATTGTATTATTCAGCAACAAACAAAGTTACAATACAATCTCAGGCTCATAGCCTTGACAGGAGTTACATCTTGTTTCATCTGGAGAATATAGGTAACAACACATCATAATCTTCACACTGTTATGACACCCTCACACAACACACAGTGTAGATTCATCTCATCTCACTAATCAACTCTCTTTGCCATCCTCTCGGCTAGACCAGCCTAATGGCCACCATAGGTTCACATCTTTTTGTATTATGTGTGTCTCTGTGTTCACGGTTACACTATTCTATGCATATCGTTCGAACACACACACACTGATAAATTCTCTTCTTCTTTCAACCAACAACTTACAACCATCAAGGTATTTAATTACCCCACTGACAAGTTTCCCTCATCTTTGATTGCACTGCCCTGTAGCATGCATCGGGCCACACAACATTGAATTGGATTATAGAGACTTGCCAAATCTGCACTTTGTCAACCCCTATAATTAATCACTAACAAAGAATAAATCTTTTGGCCAATCACCTTTGATTTAAAACAGCGATGTTAAATCAATGAATAATATCATGCCATATGTCATAACACTATTCATCCATCGCTTTGATAGTCGCTTCAAAGATTTGGTTCGGTCCAACTTCCACAACAGACCAACCATCAAAAATTGCCCAGGTGATCAAATGGCCTCTAAGCAAGTTTCCCTTCATATATCGCTTGTTGTGGCCAAGACCCACCAAGACACACGTACACTGCTAGTGCGATTTCAGGGAATCAGAAAAGCATCCACAATATTCCCTCAAGGTTTATCCAAAATAATGACATGTGTTTGAAGTTGGCACACCCCACATGAGTCACTCAGAACCCACCACACAAGGCACGAACACCATTGATCAAGCCACCAAGTGTCAATTGCTCAGGGAATTCCACTCGCTTCACAAGATTTTGTCTGTCCTCACCACAAAGGAGCTCGGAATAAAATGAGTATTGTTGGATTAATCACATTGCAACCATAGATCAATATCACCTTTAACCGTCATCAATCCATCAGCATAACCCGGTGAATATTTCCACCTAAGACTCTATGTCACACCGATACAGTGTTCTTCGTTCTATCATTGAGACCACCAATCAAGTCCTGCCAATAGCCCCATTTCACACTGATAGAAACAAACTTCCAACACTAAGCACTCATCTCAAAGAAAAATTTACACTGAGCAAGCACTTCAGTCGGACTTCTGTCATTGCTGAGAGTTAGGGGACTTATGCCAACTGCAAAGGTTACACCGATGAATACGTCAATGAGATTGAGGCACATATTTCCAACATACAATGGATTTTTATTAGAAAAATAATTTTTTTATGGATTTTGATTAAAAACTAGTGTTGTTGATGTATTTTTATTAAAAATTAGACTTTGTTATGGATTTTTGTGAAAAAGTAGGGTTTTTTTTGGATTTTTATTGAAAACGAGGGTTTTTTTACAATGATTTCATTCATATTTTGTAATTTCAATTAGATTAATTAGATTTTAACTTTAATCAAGTATTATGGATGAGAATGAAAATGCAAAAATTCCAAATGCTCCACCACCTTCGCAACCACCAATTGAAGACTTAATTGGTGAAAAATTGGAGCAATTGAGGGGCGTTTGTGAAGTTTATAAGACAATCCCTCGATTATCCGAGATGACAAAAACATTGAAGGAAATAATTAAAAATATAGAAACCCTCTCCACTCAACATAATGCATTTCATTCATGGTGAGAAGATATGATGGAATATCATGCATGTGGATTGTCTTACAATGATGTGAAAGATCTCCAAATAACCAAAGCCCAAATAGCCTCTTTATTCATTAACCCCCACACCGGTTTTTTAGTTAATGATAATAAACTAAAAATTTCTATAAAATGGTGCATGAATAGGGACATTGTAGATAACTTTTGGGATCGTTGGTGTATGGTTTTTGAGAAACCACTGAACAACAATTCTGATATATCATTTTACTTAATTAAAAAATTATACGTTGAGTTTGTGCTAGGGCATCATGTCAATTACTTTGATATTAAACCCTTCTAGGGCATCGGTTGAGGTATGCCCAAGGATATACTAGGGGTAGTTAGATTTTTCCCACACCCATATGTTCCCCCTCCTCCCCTTCCTCCGCCACCTCTAGTATATCATCCAGATATTATCTAGGATGCAGCCACACAGAATATTCAGGCTATTCACTCTTTGAGTGGTCATTTGATTTCACATGCTTCTATAGGAGCTCAACCACATTCTGGTGATGTTGGAAATGGCTCGAGTGCTGATGCATCATCCTCCTTAGGTCCACATATTTTTGTTCCACATACTTGCACTATGTGCCACCAGATATCTTGGGTCCTCTTGTACAACTTGCTGAGCATCCCTTGGACACTTTTGATTATGCCCTCCATGATGTGGACATTATAGATCAGACGTAGGGGAGTGGAGCACACCCTACAGAGTCCTCTCCTAATAGAGAAGAGGGTGTTGGAATAGTGACACAAGTAAGATTTAAGTTTTAAACTCATAACTTGCATTTGTTAAATGAATATAAATAAGAGATAGTATCAAGTACTAATATTTATTTACATGGTCTATTTAATAGTTGATGTCTGAGGAGGAGCTCACACAAGTCACTGATAGCACCCTTAGGGAAATTTCATTTTTCCTTGACATGCACACAATATATATTTTTTCACTCACTTGTTTACATTTTTTTACTATATACTTGTTTGTCATTTGAATTGTAATTAATGAAATTATATAATAACTTATATTTTTATCTTATTTTCCTCTTGTAGGCAATACCTAGTGTGGGTGAGGTGCAACCTTGTCTAGATTATGGAGGCACAAAGTTAGATAAGGGGAAGGTAATTGAACTCAAATTGGATTGAATTAATATTTTTAAGATCTTATATTGATTATACATACATCAATATAGATTGGTAGTTTCATATGTACTTGTAATTTTTATGTATAGGAAGTTATGAGCTATACATCATTGTTGAAAAGTGTCGCAATGCCTGAAGGAGTAGGTATTGGAACACCTCAAGGAGTAGGTTGTGAAACACCTCAAGGAGGAGGTGTTGAAACACTTGAAGGAGATAAAGAAAAATATCAGCCTAAAGAGTTATGTGTTTATTTTATTTTGTGTTTGGTAAATATGTGCCTATTACCAATAATCGTATGCTAAATTGGATCAATTTTATGTTTTTGTTCACTTATATAGATTGGAATTTCAAAAGTTGGTTTTGTATATTCTAGGACTCCTGGCCCTTTGAAGAGATGTATAATTTAGGTAATCAAGATTTCAATTTTAGAGTTCAATTAAAATTCAATGTATATTGATTTTGATGTTAATTATTTGATTTTAAATTATATAGTATAACTATTCTCAATTGTGGTTTGAATTTTTCTTGAGCATCTACCTTCAAAGCCAATGAGTGCTTCAAAGAGGCTCCATTTTGATGATCCACTAGTAGTTTAGGATGAGATAGACATTTTTGCATGTAAATTTTGAATAGATATTGAGATAGCACATGGCACATTTTTTATAACTTTGTTTGAGTTGGCATCAATTCCATTTTTGTATATGGACATACACTTGATTATTGGATAATCTGATATATAGAAGTTGACAGTTGAAATTTAATTTGTTCCTCATGTGCATGATTAAACTCTTTAAAAATTTAATCTTGAACAATGGTTAAATATCAATGTAAAATAACATAAAAAATAATGGTTATATTATGTAGTTTATTTTTATATCACTAATTACATTTCATTGCACATATTACAAGCTCAAAGCATTACTTCACATTGCATAACTAACAACTAGATATTGATAGATGAAAAATTTCAATTACAATATAGTTTTTACAAAGTCAACCTAAGAAGTTATCCAATTACTTCACATTGCATAACTAATAACTAGGAGCAGCTGTGAATTGCATTTTCTTGTCATGGAATTCTATGAGACCAAATTTCATTGAGGCTTTTTTTCAAATAGTTCATTGCCTTGTCTATGCTACCACATTTTTCATACATGTCTACCAAAGCTTTTTATCAAATAGTTCACTGGCTTGTTGGTAGGGCTTATTGGAACTTGTATGCTCCGCTCTCACTCAATATTGAAACCATTTCATTCCCTCTTACTTTTGTCTTCTTAAGGTTAAAAAATAATTGTATTATTTTGCTCCATAATTTTGCTTACACTTTCTTTGTAAAACCACCAATTTTCCCTTGTTTTTGCCCCTTCCAACTAGGGTTTCACACTTTTACTCTTCTTGGGTTACTCTTAATCACTCAAACCTCTTAAACACCATTAAATACACCTGTTCCAATAGTTTCCAACAAGTTGAAACCTATTTTCATTCAACTTCTCAAAAACTCACTCTCTAGCCTTACTCAAAAGGCACAAAAATTTGTGTTTCTTAACAGGGCAGCATTCTTAGACCACTCTAATCCCTTTATCACCCCTAAGAACTTGTTCTTATGCCTACCCCTATCTAATTCATGCCCATTCCTTTGAGGTACAACCTATACAAAAGGAGGAGTGGCCCTGTCAATTCATGAAATCTTACATGTTTTAGATGCTCCTGCACCATACTCCCCGGGTGCAAAAGATTGATGCCCCATAAATCACTCCATAGGTCTGATCCTATCTTCTTCACAATCCCTTCAAACCCGCTCCAATTCACTTGCATGGAAATCTTCCTCTGAGGTATTTTTTACCCTTCATGCTTTGCGTTGTCTTGGTCTTGCCATGCTTGATCCTTCTCAAATTGATCTTCTTGTTGCTATTTGTCTTCATTGACACCTGCAAATGGTGTTTCCCAAGCTTTGACACCTGTTACCAAATTTTCACCTATAGGCTCAATCAGGAAGAGCCATCTATGTTTCAAGATAAATGGTACATTTTTGTTAAAACCTTCTATGCTACATTCAATTATACAAATGAAACAACTTTATAGGATTACAAGAACACAAGAACATAAAGTTATTATATTCATACAAGTGAATGAAATGTAAAATATTTTTACAATATTTTGATGAAAATTAATTGTATTGAATGTAATTGTAAACATGTGTCTCACACAACAAGTCATGATATTGACTTACTCATTTGATACAAATAGGAATTAAACTATACATGAATGATTAAATTCTAAACAAATGAACATGTTAAGAAGGTAACCAATCATTGCCTGAATGACTAGTTCTGAAAAGGTGTTTGGTGTCTAATGGCTTTTCCTTGCTCCCTAGTCCTTAGGTTGCCTTGTGTCTGGTTACTTGAATTGGGTAAAGAAATGAGTTAGAATAGTAAGTTCTAAGCAATGAAAGGTTGCATTCTAAACATGCACATCTACCCATACATACATATGTCAATTCCTATGTGCATCAAATTTAATGCCTCTCTTAAGTGTCCATAGGAGCCAAAAATAAAATTATACACACTTAAGGTAGGAATTTTATTTCTAACTCATTTTATTCATGTGCAATTAAAGGTATTATAAAATGTTGTTTTTGACTTATTTCATGTTAGCAAGTGGAGTAAAATGTGGCTCCCACAAGGGTTGATCCCAACTTGGCAAGTGATGTGAGTCCTTTTTGTAGTGGTGAACTCTTTTGAGCTTGTTTGAAAGAAAAGAGAAACCATATATACATGTGTAAGGATGCATACAATTTCATTGTGGCAAGAAGATACTGTGAACATTTGCAAATGATAACTGAAATGCATAGTTTATTGTCAAATATTCATATACTTTGAATGGACAAACATGATTCAGGAGTTGAGAATTATATCAGTCATAGAGCAAAGCTTATCAAGAGAGAGTAGTAAGCCTAATGGTATGTGATAGTGGTTGGAGTAGAGAACACATAGTGTCAATAACCATAGAGTTCCTAAGGAAAGGTAAAGGTACAATCAAAGAGTACCATGTCAACAGAGATCGAAGACAGGTCCTTTTGAAAGTAAGAATGCTATGACACAAATAGTGGGATAACAACATGTATTAGTATAGAAAAATCATTTCATTTGCACTCAATACCTTATGAATGATGGTAGTTTAGGTGGAGACATGTTAGGAGTCATCAATGCTAAGAGGAGGTCATTACATCTTGACGGAAAGTCATGCATTGTTGCATTATAGGCACTGTCCAATGATCATCTAAAACTGGGGATGAATAATCATGTTTTGGGAAAATAGTTAGTTAACATCACTATCATAAAAGAGAAATACAGAGCTACGGGAAACACGCATGATGCTATAGTCATCTCAAACAACATAATTAATTCATGAAATCAAAGTTTTTCTTTGAGATGCTAGGGACTTGTATAATTTTAATCTTGTAATGCATCAAAGACAATTTAGTAAAAGATATCACAACAATATAGAATCAATGAATATGAAATAGGAGGAAGCAATAACTGAGCATAGTGGATAAGTCAAAGAATATGGTATTGCATTAAGTTTCATGAAGAAAATTCATATATATAGGAAGCTTTTAAAACTATGCACATGTGCAGGGCCCATTAAAGATCACAACACTGGCCCTTTTGATAGGATTTTTTTTTTCAAAAAATCAATGTATACAAGAGGAGAGTCAATTATGAATGCACATGAAGATTCAAAAATCAAAAACTCCCTCAAGTCTTTGAGGAAAAATAAGCATAGCTGAACAAAAACAAATGAATGAAAGCTAGGGTCTCATAGTGACCCATGTTTTAGAGGGGCAGATTTATTCTTTATCTTTTCAGGAGATGAAGATATGTTACAAGAAAAACATAAAATGTGGCTGCAGCCATAACATATCAGCAAAAATGGAGTTGCATCAGACCTAGAAATGATCAGCTATAGGAAGAGCATCCTAATATGTAGTCCATTTGTAACATGTAGATATCTATGTTGTTCATGGCCACGATAAATTGAAATCTCATCTATAGGAAGGAAATGAGATGGCAGAACCAAGGAAAATTTGACAAAACCTTCATCACTCGTAGAGGCACACAACCATGATATATAAAATGTATATATTTAGAGATTTATTTTTGCAGAAAATGAGGAAATGCTTAGAGAGGAATATGAAAAAAAATCAAAATATAATCATCTTTTTGCACAATGGAATTCAATACAACACTTTTATCATCATTTTCAAAGAAAGATCATGCTACAAGAAGGGCTTCATTTTCTAGAAAATTTTAAGCTCGAAGCTTCATGTTCTTTTCACAGCAGGAGGGAAACTTACCCATCAGTTTGGCCTCCATGAAGCTGCAGATCTAGCTCTTCATACTCTTTGATGGAGGTGGTGAAGAGTTTCTTGAAATCTCCATGAAAACCCTACCCTTGGTAGTTGCTTTGCTTCTTGAGGAAGTCACGAGAAGAATGAATGTTTTATTTTTATTTTTTGTATTAGGGTTATTTTTATGGTAGGATGCTGATAGGGGTTGACTTTTGTCACATTTATTTTATTATTAAAAAAATCAAATGAGATTAGTGCATGCCATGACCAAAGATTGAAGGGAGGGATATGACTTTGGGAATTCTTCATAACTTTTAATATTTTTCATATAGTTATCATCTCATATTATGGAGTTCCATCTCACCATGCCTTTTGACTAGGCTTTGATGCACCTACGTGGTCAAGCTAAGGAGTGATTGAAGTTAATTTGCATTTTTTATTTTATTCTAAAACAAGATGGGTTGAGGTGTAAGTATAAGCCTTATCTATTCTTGTTCAAACTATTGAATGTAAACTAGATGACTTGGTTGATTGGATGAGAGGTGGAATGAGTTAGTTAAGGTTATTACTAGGTTGTTTACAAGCATTAGAAGGGTATTTAGGGAGTTTTATTTCCTTTGGGAGATTTTTTAGGACAGTTTGGTGTGTCTTCATGTTTGACCAAGTCAAAATTGAATTTTTCAACTATTTTAAGCATTTTTGAAGATAATCTAGGGGTTCAATTTGTGGATTTTTGAGGACATCCGAGATGAAGCTTCCAGTTCCTATTTTTGGCGGAACTATTTTGAAGCTTGCTTTCTTAGTCATTTTTGGACTCATTTTGTAACTTGGTTCTATTCATGCAACTCTTGGAGATAGTGACTTTTGACAGTCCTTTCATAGGTCTTGTGCATGCTATTGTACCTCAATTTTGGAGATATTGAATGAAAAGAATACCTTGGCTAGTTCTTGTGATAAGTTACTTGTCTTTTCATTCTTTGCAATTTAGTGTATGTGTAAAGATTTGATCAAGATATTTGTGAAAGATTTCATAATTTCCTTATGGTTTTGTCTCTTAATTTATACCTTTTGCAAATAGTGTGTTTGAGTAGGTCACTAATTGTGTCAAAAGTGTGCATTTTTACTTTTTGATTGTGAATTTTACCTTCCTTGAGCCGGTTTTTATGTTCAGGCCTTTTAGTGAGATACTTATGCAAGAATACACTATGATGGACTATACATATTCACTTCTTATTGGTTGAATTCAAGTGTTGAATTTATGGTTTTCGTTATCTTATTTCAATTAGGTGCGTCACAATAGAGATAGATTATTTCATTGTATGCATAGATTTCTTCCCTTTTCCTCATCAGTCAATAGTCTAGGTGACACCATAGGAAGTTGACCTTCTCCGAAGGTTGACCTCTACCTACAAGTAACCCACAACTTTAGAGGTCTTCCCATGTTACACTGAGGTGTTGAACATCAGGTTCAACATGGTGCAATTTCAATAGATAACAACACCTACACACAAAAATTTAGTACAAAAAGCTAAACATCCATACATTAGTATTTTTGTTTAATTCTCTTCCATAAGCTTTTTCCAACTACACATGTATCTCCGCCCTTCAAGTCTTCTCTTCACAATACTTCTTAGGTTCTTTATGGTTAGAACCATCCCCATAGTAGCATACATCTTCCACACAACCAAATATGACAACCAAGGAAAATCCCCTATCCTCACACCATATTCGTCAAACTATTCTTCTCTAGCCTTCACTAGGCCACTCACCATCAACTCTTCCTCTCTAGTTTTCCACCTAATCTACTATTTGCAAGATTATACATTTGAAGGTTGAGAGGTTAGGTGTGATATATTTATGCTAAATAAGGTCAATTAAGACCATTTAAGGTGTATTAAGTTGAATTTTTGAGTCTAGGGGTCCAATATGCCAAAAATACATTCTTGCTTAAAAATGATCAAAATTGCCATGTAGACTTTTGAAGGAAAATTATTAAAATTGTAAAAGGAAGTGCAAGATAGGAGTCTAGAAGTTGTGGTAGGGTTGAAATATAGGTTTTGGACTAGTTTTACATGTTCATGGGTTTCTTGGAAAGCAAAGTTACATAAAAGTGCATTATTAACAAAAAGTTATCAATTTTAGCAATTTTTAAGAAAAATGAAGGGTCTTGGTAGTTGAAAAGGCGGTTGTGGACGTTGGGGAGTCTATTGGAATTCAAAAAATTTATAGAAATATCTTCAAGGTTCAAAAATAGGTTGGTTGAAGGAAATTTTTTGAATTCCAATACAAAAGCAACTTTGATTTCTAGAAAATTACTAGTTTTTCGCAACAAGCTATGGTCTCATGGATTTTTTCGCATGAAAAACAGCGTTGGAGTTTGGTTGGAGGCTGAAAACTACTTGTAAGTGCATAAAAAAATCTTATTCTATAACTCGTATGACCAAACCTACTGTTCCATCATGTCTAGATGGGTACATTTAGGTTAGGTATGGTTCCCTTTCGTACCCAAACAAGCCAAAGCAGTCCAAACTACGTTCAATAGGCAAAATCCCTTAAGAGTCCAAAGTGCAGAAGGGCAGAAGTCTTTGACAAATTGTTACTTAGAAACCATGATGCTTACAAACTCTTTGTTTGAGGCTCTGGGACCATGTTGGGACCATCTACAATAAACTCTCTCGATTTTTGCTATCTCAGAGGCATCTTCCCATAGTGATGAGTTTTCAGTTGACGGGAAAGTTATCAGATGCAAGCAGCGTAAAGTTGCAAAGTGGTGCAACTTTCATTCTCTAGCTCATACGACCAAATAGAAAATTTCAAAATATTTGAATGGGTACGTTTATGCTATGGATGGTCCTTTTTTACACCCAAATACGCCGAATCACTCTAAGCTACATTGGATCTACGTTTTCCCTTAAGAGTCCAAAGTGCTAAAAGACAACAATTTTTGAAGGGTTATTTCTCAGAAACCATGATGCTTACAAATTCTCTATATAAGGCTATGGGATTTTGTTGGGACCATCCACAATAACCTCTCTCTATTTTTTCTATCTCAGAGGTGTTTTCCCGTGGTGATGAGTTTTCAGTTGAGGGAAAAGTTGTCAAATGCAAGCAGTGTAAAGTTGCAAAGTGGTGCAACTTTCATTCTACAACTCATACAACCAAATGGACTGTTTCAAAACATCCGTATGGGTACATTTACATTAGGTATGGTCCTCTTTTGCACCCAAATACACCGAATCACTCCGAACTACATTGGACCGACTATTTCCATTAAGAGTCCAAAGTGCTAAAAGGCATCAATCTTTCAAGGGTTATTTCTTAGAAACCATGATTCTTATAGACTCTCCATTTGAGGTTATGGTACTGTGTTGGGACTGTCCACAATAACCTCTCTTGATTTTTTCTATCTCATAGGATTTTTCCCCTGGTGATGAGTTTTCAGTTGAGGGAAAAGTTGTCAAATGCAAGCAATGTAAAGTTGCAAAGTGGTGCAAATTTTATTTTGCAACTCATACAACCAAATGGACTACTCCAACACATCTGGATGGGTACTTTCATGCTAGGGACGGTCCTCTTTTGCACCCAAATATGCCGAATCACTCTGAGCTACATTGGATCGACGATTTCCCTTCAGAGTTCAAAGTGTTAAAAGGCAGCAATATTTGAAGGGGTATTTCTTGGAAACCGTTATGCTTACAAAATCTCTATCTAAGACTATGTGATTGTGTTGGAAGCATCCACAATAAACTCTCTTGGTTTTTTCTATCTCAAATGATTTTTCCCATGGTGATGAGTTTTTAGTTGAGGGAAAAGTTGCCAAATGCAAGCAATGTAAAGTTGCAAAGTGGTGAAACTTTGATTCTGCAACCTGTACGACCAAATGGACTATTCCAACATGTTTAGATGGGTATTTTTACATTAGATATGGTCCTATTTTTCACCCAAATACATTGAATCACTCCAAGCTACATTGGACCGGCGATTTCCCTTAAGAGTCCAAAGTGCTAAAAGGAAATAATCTTTAAAGGGTTATTTCTCCAGAATAGTGATGCTTACAGACTCTTCGTCTAAGGCTCTGGGATTGTGTTGGGACCATCTACAATAACCTCTCTCATTTTTTCTATCTCTGAGGCATTTTCTCGTGGTGACGAGTTTTCAGTTGAGGGAAAATTTGTTAGATGCAAGCAATGTAAAGTTGCAAAGTGGTGCAACTTTCATTCTGCAATTCATATGAATAAACAAATTGTTCCAACACATTGGTATGGGTACCTTTATGCTAGGGATGGTCCTATTTTGCACCCAAATATGTTGGATCACTTTGAGCTACATTGGACCGTTGATTTCCCTTAAGAGTCCAAAGTGCTAAAAGGCCATACCATCTATTGTATGGTTTGTAGCTCGATGGTATGGCCATGGTATATTTTATTAGGACTGTATAAGGTGAATATGTGGGTTTAAAGAGCTAGAAAAGTCTTTAGTTGAGTTGGTTAGTTGCCATGCATGGCAAAAATGAGTGAAATTAGGTGAAAAATAGTGGTTACAACATGATAATGTCAATGAAATATGGGAACAACAAGATTTAAGGTCAGATCAAGCTTATGTAGGTCCTAGTATACATGTTTGATGAGTTTATAGGGTGTGGAAAGGTTGGAAACATTGATTTCCTTAAAAACCTCATGAAAGTTGCTAAAAATGAGGGTTTGTTGAAATAGAGCTTTAGAAAGTGTATCTCACCAAAAAAAATTATGGTTTTGGTAGCTTGATTTGATGTTTAATTCTACCCCATTGAAATTTCAGGTTTGGGAAGTGTTTGAATATGAGTCTCTTTGTAAAATGGGCCTATTTTAGTGAGGTTGCACCCAAGTTTGGGTTTGAGGATCAAATTGGAGTTTGAATCATCTTTAATTGTAATTGTGTTGTTTAAAGCCACCTAGCTCTTGCATTAGACAACTCTTACCCAATGAACTTGAACATCATGCACACCCAAATACCTTTTTATCCACTTTGCTAGATCAAACACTTAATTACATTGGAAATGACTTTTTTACATTTTTTTTGGCAAAAGTGGCAAGCCACTATAATTTATTATATATAAATAGGAGATATTACAAAACCTAGTTCAAACAAGCATACCGATAGGAAAGAACCAGGAAGAAAACCTCTTATTGTAGCTCGATTAAGTATAAAAATCTCTTACATAATTTTACCAATAATAGTAACAAGGCATACACCTATATGACTCTTTCAACCTATGAGTTTCCAAAATATAGATCCCTTTAAATTTTTACAATAACCTTTATACAATGCCAGACGTTTGACCCATATTTCAAAAAACATCACTAGATATAGATTATGCCCATACACAGTTATGACCTTTTTACATTGTTTCATATTTGAAAATTCAAAATTTACAAAATTTTCCTATTGGAGGCATTCAGGGCACAGTCTTCCACAAGTGTAGTATGTTGATGTTCTGGAGTGACAAGCACCTATACAAACCATCAAGGTAGTAGTTAAACTACATACAATAGAAAAGATGCTTAGAATAAAAGATGCATAGAATAACCAATCTACATTATTGTAGTTTTTCACATACCTCTCTGAAAGGATCAGAGTTTCCTATTGTTGCAGTAGGTCCATGATCAATCATACCAGGAATATCGCAAAATTTTTCAAATGAGAAATCTATATTGTCACAATAGAAAAGATGCTTAGACTAACAAATCTATATTAATCTAAACAACCTGAATGATGATGAATTGGTAATGCAAACTATAAAAGATGCTTAGAATAACCAATCTATATTATTCTAAATGACCTAATTGATGATGAGATGGTAATGTAAACTATAAAAGATGCTTTCAATAACCAATCTATATTATTGTAATCTATCACATACCTCTCCGAAAGGATCAGAGTTGCCTATTGTTGAAGCAGGTCCATGATCCATCATGCCAAAAATATCACAAAAGTTGTCAAATGAGAAATCTATATTGTCACAATAGAAAAGATGCTTAGACTAACAAATCTATACTAATCTAAACAACCTAAATGATGATGAATTGGTAATGCAAATTGTAGACATGTAAAATTGATCGACACACTTCATCCTGATTACTAACATCATTTTGTCCTAAAATCATACTCTCAGCTTATCATCACTCTTCATCCATTAATTAAATAAATTATTATTTATCTAATTAAATCATTCTCCCCTGTTGATTAAATTAATCAATTTAATTTAATTAACCCTGTATCTCTATTTAATTAAATAATTCACTTTATTTAATTAAAACTCTAAAGTCCTCTTATTAAATTGAATAAATTAAAACCTTATTTAATTTAATCTAATATTTTCCCCTTTAGTTAAACAAATCAAAACATTTATTTCATTAAACCCCTCCTCTCAATTTGATTTAAATCAATGCATAAATTTAAGTATAAATTGTCACATCTCTTAATTCCTCATTACATTACTTAATATTTGATTAATTTAATCTTAAATCATGTCCCATCCTCTAGCTTTTACCACTTTCACATGAAAATAGATTTAATTCATTTATTAAATCTCTATTTTCTCTTAACATGGCATAAAAGGAGAACATTCCCTCAAATTTGAATTCAAATCCAAGTGGACTTAGTCCTTCCAAAAAGGCATTTATTTCACCTTAAAAATCCTTTTTCCTTGAGCCAAGTGACCATAACTCCATTTTCTTCCCTCTCCAACAAGTCATTTCACTAATTTCAAATTCCACCTAATATCATTTATTGGCACTTTTATCAAAATGTGCAAAAACTTCACCCATTCACATCATGACAAGTGGAACTTGGCCATTGGATGTTTAATGATCCCACATTACTCAAATCTTTCTCATTCTTCTAATTTGAAATCTATAAATGAGAGACTCTTACTCTCATTCGTCATCCACAATTTGAATGAAAAGTTATTATCTTCACATTAGAGAAATTTCATATCATTTCTTGAGAATTTTCCATCACCGTAGCTAGGTTATTGCAGCTTTTCTCAAAGAATTCATCATTTTTCTTCACCATCAAGTGGATCAAATCATCAAAGCTTACAAAGGAGTTGGGAAAGGGCCAATTTCTACACATAATTGACACCAATTCCCCCATGGGATTAATAGTTTTTATTATTAAAATAGGATTCATTTACTTTCATTTGTATTTTTCTTCTTTTTCTTCCTATGTTAATGTTTCAATCTAATTTCATGGGGAATCCTTGTCTTATCTTGTATTTCAATCTAATAATGTGTGTTTTTGCCATGTTTGTGCAGGTGTAGGATTGAGGTTCGCATTTTGGTGCTAGAGGGAGGGAAAATCTCAAGATTCAATCATTTTGTTTTAAGAGATTTTGTGCTTTTTTGTAGCTCACAGGAAACTACACCGCCATCATTCAAGCAACACTATACTGAACTGCTCCTAAACTCCAAACTCTATCGTCAGAGTCTTCCTGCTTGAAAATTCAAATTTTCAAACTACACCATTAGGCTAAATAGCAGTGAAATCGTGCTCTATGTCCTACTGCAGAGCAGCGCTCTCAAAAATTAGCAGCGCTATATTGGGTCGCTAGAGTCTCTAAACTCTGCCACCTTTGCTAATTACATCGTTGGGTTACAATAAAAAGTTCAAATTTGATTTTTTTTGACATGTGCCTTTTTTTTCATCTTTTTGAGCTATTGACCTGTTTGTTGTCTCTGTATCTTCTGGTTTTAATCATTTTTCAGGTTAAGGCAAGGAGGAAAACAAAGTCGAAGGTTACATTATGACATAATTCTCACCTCATACCAAGTGTTTTTAAACACTTTAGTGTTGTTTAACACTCTTAGATAATTATCAATCTCTCTTAAAAAATTTGTTATCTTTCATGCTTTAGGGAATACTAAATTTCTTTTGGGCTCTAAAAATAACACTACGAAAGCTTTCAATTTTACAAAGGGATTAAAATGAACTTTAGGAAAAACTCACTAGATCTGGTTTAAGGATTAACAATTGAACAAGGAAAATCCCACATTTGATTTGGTGCTATAAAAAGAATTCACTTTTTCTTTGTGGACTTAAAATGAACAAGTGTTATTGCTTACTCATATTAATACCATCGAAAGGATGTATGCACTTCTCTCGTGCCTCATGGTGATCTTGAGAATCAAAAGGCCTTTTGGTGATCTTAAGTTGAGTAAAGTAATTAGCTCCATATTTTATTTTGGGATTAAAATTGAACAAAACATCTTGGGAGTGTGAATAAACATATTGCGTGTGTTCTCCCTTTGTTTATAAACAAAGGTTGATCGAACTACGAATATGTTTTCTTGCTTTTGTTTATCTTAGAGGACCTGCCTTGTGGGAAAAATTACTCACCCAAGGGAATGACCCAACCGGTAACACTCTTAAGCCAAGAGTATTTCTAGTTGGCATATAAAATTGGGTACTAGAACAAAGTCCAGTATCACACAGTTGGCTCCAATGAGAAGGGCAACAATGGTCTCTCACCACATGGGTCAATCTCCACAAATGAAAAGTCCGAATTAAAACCGCTTGTTTAGCAAAGGCCAAAATCTTTAACTATTTGTTGGTAAAAAATTTCATGTCCTTTGAAGCTGCCTCACATATACATGTGGCTCTATTGTAGAGATGAAAATTATGCGATGGAAGATTCATGGGTATTGATGCTTGATTGAATCGAAAAGTGAGTGCACTATAAGGGGGATAATGTGTGGTCAAGAATCTAATCATCTACACTAAATAAGCGTAGTTGGATTAGTCCAAGTGGGAACCCAAAAAATATTGTCTCTTCATCCTGGGGTTGTGCATGTTCTTGGAATCAAAACACTTTGCTTGAATCTAAAATAGTGGGAAAAAAAATTCAACAAATCATCAGAATTTCAAACCCTTTGGAAGAACAAATACCTTGGAGGTGTCCAAATGTTACTACTTTTCCCTAGTGTTTCTTATCTCTAGAAGGCTTCTAAACATTTAGACATATTAATTTGTTTCTCCCAAAGTCAACACTAGGAAACCTTTGCCTTGATTTCCTTGATTTCCACATAATGTACTTTGTGGGATCAAAAGAAAATTAGGACATTGGACATTCAGTTTGAAAAGCTAATAAAAAATTGGATGCGATAAAAAATAAAGTCATTAATCAAGTTTAACTCCAATTGAACCTCACACATGTGCTTGTCATCTTTTGGTCATATGGTTTTCCATGCAAACATCCGTCTGTTGGTTTGAAATACTCTTAGGAAAAAGAAAGTTCTTCAAAACCTTGGTCATGTAAAAAAAGTCCTCTTAGGTTCATTGAGGATCAAGTCAAACACTTCATCCATCCAACATTTATCAAAATCCCATTTCACCAACTAACTCTTGGAAACTTTGAAAACATCACTTATGCTAGACTTTTAGGAAAAATCAAAATCACCTTGTCTGGCTTAACACACCTAGCCAAATTATCCTTTTGTGTACGAGTTTACTCTAGGATAACACAACTTCCTAGGGTTTACAAGTTCATTATCACTTTGTTCGGTTTAACACACTTAGTCAAATTATCCAATCCATTATCACTTTGTTTGGCTTAAAACACTTAGTCAAATTATCCAATCCAAAATCACCTTGTTTGACTTAACACAATTAGTCAAACCATCCTCAATCAAAATCAGATCAAAACAAGTCCTAAAGTCTAGCATTGATCCAAATTTCCTAAAATTTTGAACACCCATATCATTCACCCCTTTCATCTTTCATCTCATCATTGTTCCTAAACCCCTCAGAGGTCAATAAGGTAAAAACACAAGAGGAACATGGAATATAAATCTGATTCATCCATCATGAGTAATTCAAGTCAACCAAACTATCAGGGCCTTACAATGCCAATTGATTTACAAAAACTGCATTTGTACAAACCATACATGGGATCATTATCTCCTCCAAACCTCAATGGTACAACAAAAGTGATCATGCCCAATCTAAATTTTGGAACACCTTTCCCTTTGGTAGATTTAAATCAGAGTCAAAACTTACAAATCTATCAACCAAACAATCAAGGCATGAGCCTTCCCCCTTTACCAACCATTAATCAACCGGATCCAAGCAACACCCCCTTCATAAGTCAAAGCATCATATCAAATCCTCCCATTTTTCCATCGATATCGCAACAATAGATGGAAACCATCCAAGAAACCCCAATGGTCAACACAACCACCATCCCTCAAGTGTCTCAAGGAGCAAGCATCTCAATCACACCATTCACCACTCAAACCATGGTAATCAATGCAATTGTTCCGCTCATCACAACGGTCAACACCATTCCCAATCCATCACCACCACTGCCAAAACACATGGAAAATTCATTCTCCATCATGTTGCAAGCCGCTCGACAAGATGCCTGCCAAAAGGTGATCCAAAACCAACAAGTTTCATAGCTAGTTGCTCATCATGCACAAGCGCAATTAGTTGCCCAACAAGCTGCACAAGCTACATAAGCGGCACAAGCAACCCAACAAGCACATTCTCAAGTTCAAGCCTAGCACCAGGCTCAATAGGCACAAGCACAATACCACACACAACTGCAATTAATCCATCAACAAGCATACCAACAAGCCCTGCAAGATTTTTAGGCACAACAACAAGCTAAACAACAAGCTTTGTTGGCACAACAACAACTAGACCAAAAACAAGTTTTGTTGGCGCAGCAACAGCTAGACCAACAACAAGCTTTGTTGTCACAACAATAGCAAGACCAACAACACAACCAACAACAAGCATTGTTGGCTCAATAGCAAATGTTGGCATTACTGGCTCAGCAAAGCTTGCAACAAACTCCCACCAACATCCCATCTGTCAATCAAACACCTCAAAACATACTTAACGAGTTTGAGGACATATCTCAAGAATTTATCCCAAGAGATATTGACATCCGTTGACCTCATGGTGATAGATATTGAAGGAATCCCTAGCTCAACACTAGATCCAAATCCACTCAAATATCAAAAGGATATTGAGCCACTACCCGTGCCTAATGATGATGTCCAAGAAACCTCTATGATAAATACATCCTTTGAAACTAACCTATGTCAATAATGTGATCCAAAGCATGTTGAAAGTAGTTTCAAAATTAATCAAGATCAAGAATTTGTATCTCCAAAATACTACAATGATCTAATGGACACTCTCCTATCTATACAATATGTCGCAAATGATGATCATATCCATATAGAACATAGTCCTCCATCTACCCATGAGATGCTTTCTTTGGAGGGACACATAGATGATCTTCATTCAAAACAAGTCTCATACTCTTGACATCATTACCAAAGTACAAGAGTATCCTACTCTTAAAATTTGTACACATGATCAAGGTATAGAAAAATCCAGAGACATATCAGAAATGGGTCATGAAGAAGGCTTTTATAGAAGTTGTAAATTGAAAATATATTGTGAAGACATATCATAAATAGATCATGAAGAGGGATCCTACAAAAGTTGTGAAACATCCTGTGAAATGAATCATGAGGAAGACTTTTATGTGTATAGTGAATCATCAAAACTTCTTGAAGAAGCATTAAAATCTGATATTTCACAAGATCAAACAAAATATATCAATCAGGAATTTATCCCACATATGGAGGATCCTATCACTTATAATGTGGGATCATTTAGCTTTTTGAGGGAAAGTTATCTCATCAATAAAGAATTTATCACCTTTGAAGATCCACCAAAGAGCAGAGAAGGATTAGTACCTTGTTTCCAAGGTAAATCATATTCTATTGCAAATAAAATGTTTCAACAAATGAATTATCAAGGTAGGGGATTAGGCGTACATGAACAAGGTATCCTAGAATCAGTGCACATTATTGGCAATCCTAAACATCAAGGTCATGTTTATTCAGTTATTAAGGGATCTAAGCATATCAATGATACTTCCACCATATTGGGGGCAACTTCATCTCAAGAAAACATCAACATAGTGAGCACAGAGAAGCTTTATGATGAAACCAATGCTAATACTGCAACATGCCATGTCATGAATCTTCATCCACCCATAACCCCATCCATGAATTGGGACCAATGTCAAAAGAGATATTCAAATTAAAGAGCAAATAACATTATCAAAGAAAAAAAAGCTAAGAAGCATATCAGAGAAATCAAATACATATGGATACCAAAAAATACAAAGAAAGATGATCCCATCAAACTCCATTAGTCAAAGAAACTATGGGGAAAAATAAAAAGGGAAAGGTATCCATAAAATATGTCCACAAAGGAAAAATAAGTATTATCAAGCAACATACAAATTGTATCAAGAAATTGGTCCTAATTCAGGACACACTTCCATATCCACCCATCATTGCTCATCTTCCCAAGTTTGGAGAGTCAAAGGTTCCAAAATTCCAACCAATCCATCTCCCATTCCTAAACACACTCCACCATCCATGCCTCTAAGCATGATATCCAATTTTCACATTGACCATGTGTTGGCAATGACCCTTCATCATAAGGATTTAGAAGGCACTCTATCACGATTTGCGCATAGAGACAAAGTTAACCTTGGAATCAAAAAAGTAGATCAGGAATCTCAAAAGTTCCATTCAAGTGCATGTATCTTGGAAAGGAAACTTCTTCAAGTAGGATATCAATGGAATATTATGACAGAAGCATCTACATCGACACCACCAGGTGATTCAACATGAGCTTAAACCTTTCAGCAAAAATATATATGAAAATCAAAAAATATTAAAATCCAAAAAAGGATTGAAAATAGTAAAGAAAAAAATTGTCCTCTAGTGAAAACCACTACGGTGGCACTTAGGGAAAGTACCATGATGAAAACATGGAAAATAGGTATCATGTGTAGAATATCATCTATGTGTGGCAATTCTGGTGAAAGCATCTTATCACATCCATAATAAATCCAGTGTTCCATCCACCTTATCCATAATACATCCATTCATCCATGAACCATTTATCCAATCCATTTTTATCCATCTCCATCCATCTCCCAAATTATCTTCTTGACAAGGTTTGGTGCACACTTTACACTTGCTTGTGGTAAACATCTTGACATGGGTCATTTTCATTGATCCCATCCTACCCAACGTTATCTAGGCCTTGAAGAATTATCCAAATAAACATCCTCTATCTGAACCTATTATCTTATCACAAGATAATCCTTGGCATCCTTTGCTTGCTTAATACACCCATCCATCCACACACCTATCCAAGCATCCATACATTGCTAGACACTAAGGGTGGATTTTTACATCTTTCTTTATGAATAAATCTTGATCTATATCCTCCAACTTCTGTGGTGATCTGAACATTGTAAAATGTGAAATCAAATTGGCCAAGCATTTGTAATCCAAAATCTAAATCACTAGCCCATGGCATATTTGACAAGAAGATGTTCCTTATCAAGCTTTATCTTTCATCGAACATCAATCCAAACAATCAATATCAGTTGCAGCCAGGTTGCATGTTAGTGTCACATCAAATCATCAAAACAATTTTATTTCAAATCAAGCTTCAAAATCCTAATCAATCAAATCCAATCAATCTAGCATCATCTCGGGATATCCTTCCCAATCCTCATGTTTCTTAACACTATCCTTGCATTGTTGTGCATCCTCAACAATGTTATCATCATCAATCCATTGATATGATCGATCAACCCTAGCTTGGTTTTCAAAAATCCCAAAACCTCTTATATCATCACATATCCATATCCAAATCTTCAAAAACATGTGAAAAATCCAAAATCCAAAAACATCAGAAAATTAAAAATCCAAATCATATCAAAATCCAAAACGTGTAAAAAATTTGAAAAAATAAAAAAATAGAGTCATCCAGCCAAACTATGTCATCTCTGAGCTTGAACGTAGGCAAGGTTGATCTGTGATCATCCCTCAAGACATTTTAGGTCAGTCCTTTAGGCATTCATCGCAATGGCAATCTGTTTTCCCATATATCTCATCATTGAGTCAAGTTTGTCATTAGTCAAACTACGTGGTCTCTGCGTGTATAATGTAGGAAAATCTAATCTATTGAACAGCTCCTAAGACCCCTAGGATAGGTCTTTAAGTTAGTCTCTTGGTCATAAAATCTCAAAAATACCAAAAAATTTGAAAAATCTCAAAATTCCAAAAATAGCCTCAAAACATTTGAAAAAACCCAAAATGGTGCACCTTCTCATCTCGCTTTCACCTACAATGATTATCACTCATAATAAATCAATCATCATCCTCATCCTTTGGTGAGTCAATCAGAAGAAAGTCTAGCAGGTTCAAAAGTGAACACCTAATTGTCAAAGTCTCAAGTCTAGGTCAGTAAGAAATCAAGTTGATCAACTCAAAATATCAATAGCGTATCATCCAATAAATCTCATCAAAACCCTAATCACAACATGTCCTAGGATGCATCCTTCCCATGATTTACATTAGCATCCGGTGTCACCTTAGTTTATCCTTGGCTAGCGGTACGAAGAACATTAGCTTGTTTGATTACTTTATCTTGGTCTTTTTGACTTATCTTATTTTGCATTCATTCCAAGGACCTCTCGATGATGCCTAAACAAAACATGTTTAGAGAGAAAAGAATAGGGCAATGATAATTATATTTTTTATCTATTGTGCCTATTGGATACTCCTGTAAAATAAATTATTCATGCGTGATTTGTTCGATTTGTAGGAAGGATGTTTTAAGTGTCTTGTTGACCACATAGGAAGGATTTATTTTCTATATTTTGGTCTGAGATGTTTAGAATGTCTGAACTACATCTTGAATGAGGTTCTGTATGTTAAGTGTGAATAGGAATAATCCTATCTGATTGTTGAGTCAAAGTTCATCACACTAGGTACAATGCCATCTTGGTTCTTTATACCTTGATGTATTGTACGTATGTGTGTTATGTAATTGCCCCTTCAAAAATCATGACTCCTAGTAAGCAAATCATCAATATTCAACGAATTGTTGGGTCTCTTTTCTTCTATCTTATTTCCATACTAACATGGTACTATGAGAGTTAATTAGAACATCACTAATGCATCCACCCTGCATCCACAAAATCAATAGCATAAATACATATCATATCATCATATAGATCATACCACATCATATCATATTGCATTATCATCATCTTATGTTATGAGGAATAATATATATTTTTTATTCTAAATATCTTAAGAAATAATTGCATTACATTCATCTCATATCATACATTACATGAATCATTAAGGGCATAATATAAATCATTACCATCCATCATCAATAAATAATACGATTGTCATCAAAATGCATAGAAAAATACAAAAAGAAATGCATCCATAATCATCATCGCATGATGTAGAAACATACATCATATTGCATGAGCATAAAATAAAATAATTTCATAAAATTTCATAGCACATATGAAATTAAAATACATCCATACATCATACATCATAGGACATCTCATAAATAGGACCATATCATATCATATATATCATCAAAATATACAACTATAATGGTACAAAAGACGGATCAGGTATGTATACATCAAGATACATGATACAATCGGGGCAATAAGTATCAGAGCTTGTGAATCAAAAAATAGATAATTGTATGTGATCGAAGGGATAGCCTTATTGGTTGTGCCCCTCCCCCTCTAGTCTCTTACCATGGTCCTCGAGAGTCCTCATCCCTATTTGCTGAGAAAAGTCTGGCACCCAACCAGCTAGTGGCATTGCATGCCTGTAATGTTGTCAATAGTACTCAACCTCCCTCACCACCTCTCAGTATTCCCTCAAGGAAACTATATGGCCCTGGGATGATGAGGTTATACTCTCTAGTTGTCTCCTTTGACCAATCTCCTGATCCCTCTCGGATTGGGCTTGGTCCCTCTCAGCAGTAATGGTCAAAACCTATTGTCTGGCCTGATCTCATTCAACCATAAAAAAAATTACATGTCCCTGTAGCCACAACATCAGGGCATGCCTATTGTCTAGTTGTGCAGGTGGTTGCTGCTACGGTACCTGATCTCAGAGGGGGCTCGGTTGTGCCTGGTCCTGTGGTGGTGTTGGTACCTATGGTGGTGTCAGTGCCCATGGGGGTGCCTAGTCCCATGGTGGTGTCTAATGCAAAGGTGGTCCATCCCCTCCCCTATCTCTGTCCCCTCTGCTTGCTAGCCCCCTGCATCTGCTGGCCCCTGATCACATGCCCACAACCTGGCCACTAACTACCTGAATGAGGATACTGCCTCAGATGCTAGAATTGACTAGACCCATGCTATCTCATGTGTGGTACTCTCATATGCAGCATATTTTGAGGTCATGTGGTGCCGATTGAACATTTGTAGTGGCGCTATATAGCACCGCTTGACCTAAAGTTGACTTGGACCCTATTAAATGCACGTAAAATGAAAAAATTAAAAGTCAAGATAGGGGTACATACCATGGGTCCTACGTCGATTGGCCGCTAGTGCACTCATAACCTCTCTAACATGTGCTTGTGAAGCTATCGTTGCACCATTTTGATCGAGACTCAGAGCTTAGAAGATATAAATTTCTAAAGGCTAAGTGTGCAAATGAATTGAAAGTGATCCCTCAAGGTCTATTTAAGCCTACAAATTAGGGTTGTTTTTACCTAATTTGACCATCCAGCTAGGGTTTTGGTCCCTCGATCCCATTTTTTCCCAACCGAGGGCCATGTTGCATCTTTTTTTTTTGCATTTTCACACAGTTTTTGGCATCTTGGGGAACTTTTCGACCTATCGGGCACCTTGTCCACTTTTTCGCGAGATCACCTAAAAATCAAAATTTTCATCTAATCTCTCGAGGGGTAAACATATCAATATAATCCTTCTACTAGGGCAGTAGTGGGGCATCTAGAAAAATAAAAATAAAATTGAACTTTGATCACAACAGTTTATTCTTTGAACCAATACAAGTGCATTGCATCAAAGACGGGAAAGATGTAGACATGGAAAATTGACCAACACACTTGATCTTGATTACTAACATTGTTTCATCCTAAAATTGTACTCTCAGCTTATCATCACTCTTCATCCATTAATTAAATAAATTCTTATTTATCTAATTAAGTCATTCTCCCCTGTTGATTAAATTAATCAATTTAATTTAATTAACCCTGTATCTCTATTTAATTAAATAATTCACTTTATTTAATTCAAACTCTAAATTCCTCTTATTAAATTGAATAAATTAAAACCTTATTTAATTTAATATAACATTTTCCCCTTTAGTTAAATAAATAAAAACATCTATTTAATTAAACCCCTCCTCTCGATTTTATTTAAATCAATGCATAAATTTAAGTCTAAATTGTCACATCTCCTAATTCCTCATTACATTAATTAATCTTTGATTAATTTAATCTTAAATAATGTCCCATCCTCTAGCTTTTACCACTTGCACATGAAAATAGATTTAATTCATTTATTAAATCTCTATTTTCTCTCAACATGGCATAAAAAGAGAATATTCCCTCAAATTTGAATTCAAATCCAAGTGGACTTATTCCTTCCAACAAGGCATTTATTTCACCTTATAAGTCCTTTTTCCTTGAGCCAAGTGGCCATAACTTTATTTTCTTCCCTCTCCAACAAGTCATTTCACTAATTTCAAATTCCACCTAATATAATTTATTGGCACTTTCATCAAAATGTGCACAAACTTCACCCATTCACATCTTGACTAGTGGCACTTGGCCATTGGATGTTGAATGATCCCACATTGCTCAAATCTTTCTCATTCTTCCAATTTGAAATCTATAAATGAGAGACTCTTCCTCTCATTCATCATCCACAATTTGAATGCAAAGTAATTATCTTCACATTAGAGAATTTTCATATCATTTTTTGAGAATTTTCCATCACCATAGCTAGGTTATTGCAGCTTTTCTCAAGGGGTTCATCATTTTTCTTCACGATCAAGTGGATCAAATCATCAAATCTTACAAAGGAGTTGGGAAAGGGCCAATTTCTACACATAATTGGCACCAATTCCCCCATGGGATTGATAGTTTTCTCATTAAAATAGGATTCATTTACTTTCATTTGTATTGTTCTTCATTTTCTTCCCATGTTAATGTTTCAATCTAATTTCATGGGTAATCCTTGTCTTATCTTGCATTTCAATATAATAATTTGCTTGTTTGCCATGTTTGTGCAAGTTTAGGATTGGGGTTCACACAAAATATAAAATATGCTTAGAATATCCTATCTATATTATTCTAAATGACCTAATTGATGATGAGATGGTAATGAAAAATATAAAATATGCTTTGAATAACCAATCTATATTATTGTAATATGTCACATACCTCTCTAAAAGGATCAGACTTGGCTATTGTTGCAATAGGTCCACGATCAATTGTGCCAAAAATATTGCAAAAGTACATACAAAATATCACTATTAAAGAAACCTACAGTGCAATAGTATACAAAATATTAGTATTAAATAAAGAAAACTAATGAACTTAAGCATAATGAACCTAAGCATTGTACCTTCCATTCTTGAATATGCTATGCAAGTGTGCCTAAAGGGTCATCTCTTTGCTTAAGAGTATCCAATATTACTTCATGATCAACATTACTAAGTTTCCATAGTTTTTTTGTCTTTGGTTTGGCATAATGCCTCAACAACTTAACATTTTTTGTCATAACAAGGTGTCAATACATGAGAATGGTTTTGTGTTTCTTGTAGTCTTCAAATGTAGGTATGCCATTCTTTCTAATCATGTATGTTCGCAACCAAGTTCTTGCAACCACAACTGAACCTGTAGGATATATGAACCCATCATCATCTTCCATCAGTTGTGTTAGCTTGTGTTTTACCCACACATATCAAGCCAACCAATAGTCTGATCTCTCTTCATTCCCCTACAGTGTAACAACTGCAAAAACATGTCCTGGCTATAGTAGATCTGAAAGCCAGTTATAATCAGCTAAACTTTCCATTGTCATTTGTCATGGATATAGTTTGAGATAAAGGAGTTAGATATTGTGGAGCCCATGTATCCACCCACTCACTTGACTCGCATTGATCCCACTTGCACTGAATACAACTCTAACAAAAACAAGCCAACTATCATGTCCAAATGGTCCATGTGCTTGCATCTGAGCTTTGAAATGAATGCATATTTGAAGAATCTTTGATTGTATGACAATCCAATCTGCCTCCCACTATACCCTCCTCAACCAACCAAAAGAATATGTGCACTATTGAATCAAGTGTCCCTCCCTATGATAATTTTGAACTACACCAATCAACAATATAATGTGCATCACTAGATTTTTCTCTTGAAATATTCAATTGCTCCTTAACTAGAGCTCTCTTTACACATGCAACTACTCCATCATGCTCGCCTTTCCCATGCCCAGTTTCAACAAAACTCCAAATATGAGGTACACCGTTCTCTACATGCATTCTACTCAACCAAT